>OMLC01096028.1:0-29798 GCA_900302585.1 Regalecus glesne | reverse complement strand
ATGTGAAGACATTTTGTCCCATGTGCCACATGTTACTTCTCCAACAACCAGCTACACATCCATCACAACCATGCTCCAGGTTTTAGCATGGAGAATCTCACACACCACCAAAATCCATTGGGTTATCCATAGGGCAGCTGGTGACTCCAGCTGCCCTATGGATAACATGGAAACGGCCCCTGCCATCAGGAACGATGGAACAGGATTCGCCACAATATGTACATCGATATTTAAAATATACAGAATCTGTTCAGTAACAACTTTATAATGGGACACTCCATTTCGTCAGGGAATAATAAACGGTAGGGCTGTTAACGTGTGAATAAGAAAATGTAATCTGTGGGTCCCAACCCACAATCTGTAAAATACCAGCATAGGCAGAGTGGTAGCAGTGCCCACTGACGTTGGATTAGGGGAGACAGGTGAGGCCGCCTCACCTGTCATCATGAAAATAAAATAAAAAGATAAATTAATGTTTGTATTTCTCTACCAAGCTGCACTATAGATGTAATTTATGCATGACTAATTATTTCAATCTTTTTTGTAATCAAAATAGCTGAATTTGTGTGTTTCCGGTTCAAATAGAGGAGACACACGAGGTGAGGCAGTGATGAGCCGTGCTTCAATTTAGATTGCGCAATTCCTCACAAACTGGGTTTAGCACGTACTTTTTATTTACCACCAATGCCACGTATGTAGGCTTTTGTTATATTCTTGATGATGGACACGTTTTTTTAAAAATCAAAGTTACCTGATCACATCACCTGGAAGTGTTGGAAAAAATGAGGATAATCGGAAAAAAAAATCATGAACCTGTCTGGTCCCTTCCATTATTCTATATTTGCCTACCTGGTGAACAGATGGCTAGTGAAACAACATGTAAAAGCACACGATTGGCCTAAAGTTCACATTTAGTATTCCGGAGCTGGTCTAATGGCCACTGATGTTTTCACGATATTCAATCATATATTCCTGGACACATTAGTGAAAGAATAAACTCATAATAACATTAGTATGAAGCGTGGACTCGTTAATGGCCAGACGGAGCAGTTACAACGAAAACGAGGCTTCAACTCCATCCTGATGAGATGCAACGATTCCTGCAGTGGACTACAGGTTCCAGAGTGCAGCTCTACTTCATTTCCGGTGTCTGACGATAGGTGTCACAGTGCAGCTCTGCCATCTTGAGGTCAGATTATGAACTCCTCAGGCTTCCTTGGGCAATTAATGGATAATCCCATGACAAGTTATAAAGAAAATCGTTAGTCAAAGCATATGTATTATCTTAAAAGCTTAAAGAGTCATCCCATATAGTAAAGGTATTATGTGGTCACATATTGCAATTACTGTACTTGTAATATCATTTGTTATTATGGGTGTTTAGCCCAACCTTTAAAAACATCACCAAAACACGTCAGTTCATAGTAGCATGAATTAGAAGTAAATTGAAGTGATGAGTTAGTTCAGCTGACTGATTCTCTAGAACAAGAGGTATCAGTGGAATTAAACACGGGGCTCAAGCTTAGTGGACATAATTCAACGGGAGCAAAAGTATATGAAAGAGGGGAGTCATCTCATGAAAGATGCTCGACACCAAAGATGCGAGAGTTGAAACAGCAACGAAACTCAAAGAGAAATGAATTTTTACTCAGTGTATGAGAAGTGTCAAGCCGGTGAATCAGTTCAACTTGATCAGAAGTTTATTCAGAAACATTTCATCACTCAAATAGGGGATATCTTCCGTCTGTGCTGACCGCAGCATCCCCACCCTTACAAACAATACATTTGTCTGTCTGCCTATGTACCTACCTACCTACCATCCATCCATGCGTCCATCTGTCTGTCTACCTGTCTGTCTGCCTGTCTGTCTGTCCGTCTGTCCATCCTATCACTGTGATAGGACCTCTGGTGATAGTAATATTAACAACTTGCTGTGGTTTTATCGACGTTAGCGTGTTGTGATCATGTTCACCAATGTAATTGATTCGTTTTGATTGATTTGCTCTGTAATCCCTCTCCAGTGAATCTACTCCCTCATACGCGTGTGCTGAAGTCATTTGAGGAAGAAAGGCACAAACGGTTTGGACGCGGTTCATAATGAAAAGTCAACTGTCAAACTTCCCTCTCGGCATAACTTACGTAATGAGTTTCATGAGCACCGCCCATCCGCCGACTCCCATATGCTCTGGAATCAAACGACTGACAACTAACCACAGACAGAAGACGGAAGAAACAGTAGACGCAGAGTTTATTAACCGAGATCCACTCGTCTGAGAGTGAAGTATGTCCGTCAAAGCCTCGCAGGAGACGGAGCACCCTGGGATACCCAAGTTTCTGTCTGCGCTTTTTTACGCCGGCAGTTCGTTTCTAATTACTGTGGTGAACAAAACGATTCTCACTAACTTCCGGTAGGTGTCGTGATGCTAGATCCTTCTTTAGCTGTCTGTCACTCGTTTTCTCTGCCACCAACGTGTATTTTTTATTGATTCCTCCAGATTTCCATCATACTTATGCCTTGGAATTGGCCAGGTAAGACTGCGTTATTCTGCTTCCCTTCAGCATCCACCCCTCTCTCTCATACACACACACACACACACATCTATTAAATCCAGTCATTCAAGTTCTTTCAATCTTACGCAGTACAAACCTATTTCGTGTTTCATGCATTCCTCAGCGGCCAAGGCAGATAGATAGACAGACAGACAGATAAATATACAGACAGCTAGATAGACAGACAGGCAGACAGACAGTTAGATAGACATTGAATGGGAATTCATCTTTACCATTTTCACCTGCCATCCTTTCAGATGATCACCACGATTGTAATCCTTTATGCTGCGAAAGTGACCCAAACAGTTCAGTTTCAAGACTTTGACAAAAGTATCCTCTTCAAAGTAAGTATCATCCCAAGCCACAACATCATGATGACATTGACATTTCACGTCACCAAAAACCTGACATCTTTGTACTCGACGTTTTAGATTTTCCCTCTCCCCTTGCTATATGTCGGAAACCATATAACAGGACTTGCGAGCACCAAAAAGCTAAGGTTGAACCGTTTTAACTAATTCCTCACAACACCCATAACATTTAACACCACTGTGTTGTGTGAAAAGATGTAATCCTCAATTCTTGAAGTGCTTGTTTACCTGTGGAGCATTTTTGACATTTGCGTCGACTCTTTTACAGCCTACCCATGTTCACCGTGTTACGAAAATTCACTATATTGATGACAATGATCATGGAAGCCTATATAATGAGGTTTGTCATTCGTGATGAGTAATTTTGGTTAATAAGCCATGTTATACAATGTGATTACAAGGTTATTCTTTATGAATTAGAAACATATGATGTTAGCTGTATATGTTCGTAGCCTGAACGTCCCCTTAACAATAAGCTAGCAAGGTATTCACGGGGGTTAGCGGTGCTCTGACAACAGCTGTCGTTTCTGTAACCGTAGACTGGTGTGTATGATTCAGTGTTTGGGAATGGAAGCGGACATAGGGTTGAAAGGAAGAAGGTCAAGCCTGTTTCAATCTGTAGGCTTTTGCATGTCTTTTTTCAGGAAAAAGATTCCAAATCGTCTCGTGTACAGCGTTGTGACCATAGTCCTTGGTGCTTTGATTGCTGCAAGGTAATACATTTTAAGACCAGAACAAATCATTGAAAAGGATTTAAATCCACTGAAAAGAAGAACCTTTCTATCAGCAGTGACTTCTGTAAACAGAGCCGGAATCAGAGGATCTTTTATTTTCCCATCCATTCCAGTTCCGACCTGGCCTTCGATGTGGAGAGCTACATTTTCATTCTGCTGAATGACGTCTTCACTGCTGCCAACAGTGTGTATACCAAGAAAAAACTAGGCCCTGAGGTACTGAAGCGCTTTGTTCAGTTATGGAAATGATGCATGGCTGAAGATGAAAATACTGTCTCTGATTCATAAGTCCACATGGTAGATCTGTTGCCTGATAGGGGCAAATCTGATCAACTGTTTATTTCACCAACTAAACTAAAGCCAAGATATATTAGAGACACCGAGTTAAGGCATTTTAATCAAAGGGTACTTTACACAGTTGAAGAACACTACTTGTTATACTTTTACTATTTTTCTGATTGTTTTATTTTATTGCACAGCTACATAAAACATGTGCTAGGAACGATTATATCAGACGGACAGCTCAGATTTGATCCATCCCACACTCCATCTTCCCATCACTTAAGAACAAAGACCCACCATCGGTTTCCTGCTGAGAACCATGGCCTCAGATTTAGAGATGCTGATCCTCATCCCAGCCACTTTTTAAACTTGGCTTCAAACTGATCCATTGAGTGCTGAAGGTCACAGAGTGATGATCTCATCAGAACCACATCATTTTCAAAAAGCAGTGAAACAATCCACAGCCTACCAAAGTGCAACCCCCCCCATGACTACACCTTGAGATCCTGTCCATGAAAATCACAAACAGGATAGGTGACAACATGCAGCCCTAGTGGAGGCCAACCCTCACTGGGACTGAGTCTGACTTAGTACCAAGAACCCAGACACAGCTCTCACTTTTGGTGTACAGAGATAGGATGGCCCCGAGTAGCGGCCCCCAGACATGTGGCCTCAGATCAGATGATACAATAACATGGGTAAACTCTAACATAGCACTCAACTGGGGACTTGTTAGTATCCCCACACCTCCCCAGTGCCTCTAGCCCTGAGCAACTCCAGAGAAGAATAGAGTCCAACCCCCCTCTTCAGGAGTTTGGTTCAAAAGTTGATGCTTTGCCTGGATGCAAACCCCACCAGATCTAGTAACTGGTGCTGCTCAACCTCCTGCACAAGCTCAGGCTCCTTCAATGCCACAGAGCTGATGTTCCGGATCTCCAAAGCCAAACTCTGCTGCCCGGGTCTGGTTCCTCAAGACCCTCCACCTTCACCCGTCTGGCACCGCATCCGACCCCAATGGTTGTTCCCGTAGGTGATGGGTCCACGGGATTGAGAAGTATCCATGTTGCTTTTTGGGCTGTCCCTGGCCAGGCTCTGTGGCTACAGAGAAAGGCCCTGGGCTTCCTCTTAGCAGGGTAACCTAATTTATTCCTGGATTTGTCATGGGGTCTTCTTGATCCAGTCTTAATCGGGTCCCTCCCCTTGAGGCCAATTTGCCATGGGAGACCCCACCAGGAGCTCGAGACTCCAGACAACACAACTCTCAGGTTCTTCAGGATTCACAAACCTCTCCACCATCATAATATGATGGTTCCCTGGTGAGAGACTTGCTGTGTATTTTAGCAAATCATAGCTATGCTTGGATGGATTTTCTATGTGAAAAGGCTTCCATCTCATCACTGTACCCTGCAACCCAGACATAGGAAGAACACAGGACATTATTATCACACGTAGGGAGCAATCACTACTTGGTCATATCCCTGACTAGTTTTCTCCTTGTCTTCTCATCAATTTTGGAAGGACAATCTTGTTCTTGGTAATGACACTGTTGTGACATATTTTGTCTACCTGTTGAAGTTTGTCCCACTGTGTTCCATGTTATCCCCAAAAGCTTGGGAATTTATTTAGTACCCCTGTTCATGCTTTATAAGCTTGGTGGACCGTGGCTTTTGCAGTTGGATGCAACCAAAAGGCCTGTCAGGAAAATCCTATATGGAGCAGCTAAACTTGATTTTGGGCTAATCACAGGAACTTTTGATAGCAGACATACCATAACTACTGTTAAGCATGAGTTTGAACGTGATTGGTTAATTGTGAACGCAGCCACACTCCCAATTACAAGAGGGTGTACACTCTCATCCAACCAGGTTATGTTTTTGGATTTTTATTGTTCCATAAAACATTCCTATTTGTTTTTCGCTTTATATTTTGCAGATTGTAATAGTTTTAAAGGGGGAAAAAGTTCTGACGTAATTTTACCTTTTGGTGTTTTTCCATATTGAGAAAACCTGCCACTCTAACAGGGGTATGTAGACTCTATATAAGCTTCTTCTTTCTCTCTAGGGTCTTGGGAAATACGGTGTCTTATTTTACAATGCTCTTATCATTGTCATCCCTACTACTTTGGCAAGTGCATTCACGGGAGACTTGTACAAGGTGTGTACCTATGAACCAGTGCCTTTTGTATCATAGGCTTTTGTGACTGAGCATATATGTACTGTGGCATATTATGGTCAATTTTTATTGTTTTACTATCCTTGTTCTTTTTTTTCCCTCACCAGGCAATCACCTTTAAGGACTGGGTGAAGGTCACCTTCGTCATGTGTTTCGTTATGTCCTGCATCATGGGGTATGTTGGGAGTGTTTGCATCCAAACTTTTTAACAGCATTCTGATCAGTTCTCTTGATATTAAGCTGTTGTAAAAACAGTCAATGGATTTATTCTTATATAAATAGCACTGTTCTAGCCTAGCGGCCACTCGAAGCACCTTGCTATGAGCGTCTCGTATTAACGCCCAACTGGAAGTCACGCGCTCTACCGCTGAACCAGTAGTTCAAGGTTTATCTTAATCAAATCCCATGAAATGCACAAGCTTAAACACATGGCCAAATATTTGTCGTTGTCTAAGAAAAAAATCCAATCTTTCAGGTTCGTGCTGACGTACTCCATAGTTCTCTGCAGCCATTATAACTCAGCTCTTACTACCACTGTTGTTGGTGCAATAAAGGTAGGAGCATCCTTATATGAATGCTATATTTTATAAGATGTGTTAACATTGCATCATCATGAGATAACAAAAATATTAATAAACTGCATCCAAATTGATTGTTTCTTCAGAATGTTGCAGTGGCATACATTGGAATATTTGTTGGTGGAGACTACCTGTTTTCTTGGACAAACTTCCTGGGTCTCACTATTTGGTATGAACACTTAAAAAAAAGGAAATAAAAAGAGGTTTAAATTCTTTTTATTAATATGTTATACTTGTTTTCTGGTCCCTTAGTGATGATTTTACTCACTACTACATTGATTTATTTGATCAGACCCTGAGATTACACTTTCACATTTGGTGAGTCAGCCTAGAGACCAAACAGAAATCGGGCGATTAAAGTGGTTTGTTTCTGATTTTTTTCCTTCTTAGAATTTTCTTCACTAGAAATAAAGGTAAAGTTATATATAACTCATCTGAGCATACAAGATGACAGTAAAATCCAACATTTGGATATATGGAAGAACCAGTGACTATCACTCTCATGTGATATGGTCGTTCAAATATGGTTTCCTAGACTTCAGTGTCTGAAATGAACAGCTCAACAACCACTTTTTCCAAACTTGGTTATCTCTGATAAAGCGGGTTTAACAAAACAACTCAATTTTTATTGAATCACGACTTCACCCAAAATGACTTGATGGATTGTTCAGATGGTCATTACATACATGTATATTATGTTTTGGCTTACTTAAGACTGGTTAGACAGAATTTCCTTACATCCTGTTCCCAAATGCCCTCACAAATCAAACAAAATATGTACACGTGAGATTTTGATCAAAAAGTTTCATCAGTGTCACATGTTTGTCTTTTTCTCTGAACAAAATCCAAGCCCTCATTTTTTATTCCCAGAATTTCATTCCGATGCCCTTTGCAGGGTTTCAAGAATGGACTCAGGCACTAATAGCCCAGACCCTTGAGATCCTTACTGTTGGCTCGAGTGGCATTGAAGCTAAGCGTACTAATACTCATTGTGGGTGACTGAACATTATTGATTTACATTACATTTTATTACCAACTGCTAATGACCTATCAATCTTTTTTCTCCATGCAGTATGCTGGGAGGACTTATGTACTCATACCTGACCTTTAGCAATACACTTTCAGAAGAAAGTGGAACAAGGGAACTGAAGGTTTTCATCGAAGAAGATTGTAAAGACAAACACTCCACTAATTAAACGGACATTATTCACCAAAGGCTATTTATTGCACTATCGTGCTCCATATTGGAGCAAAGGACTTATGCTTCCCATTGTATCCTCTTGTACTTCTCATATAATCCAATAAATTGATAGAAAATGGAAATCAGCTTAATCATGATCTATCTTTTTTATTTCAATTGAAGACCAACAAATATAAACAATGTGGACAGCATGTCACCAAAGACTTGCTTTCTAAAATGTGATAAAATATTAAGCAAGCACGTTCACGTTCTATAAAAATGCCACAACACATGGAAAAATGTCATATGGCCTTAACGGCAAGGGAGCTACTGAAATCAATGGTAATCTAAGTGTTAGCTTCAAAGCTCTTCATAGATTGTGCGCATCTTTTTGCCTAACAAAACATGGTATATACACAACAAGCCAAAACATTAAAACCACATGCCTAATGTTTTGGCCGCACAACGGAGACCTGCTAAAACAGCTCTGATCTATCAAGGTATGGACTCCAAAAGACCTTTGAAGGTGTCCTCTGGTATCTGGAACCGAGACATTAGCAGCAGATCCTTTAAATCCTGTGAATTGCAAGGTGGGTCCTCCATAGATCAGACTTGTTTTTCTGGCATACCGTACAGATGCTCAACCAGATTAAGATCTGGGGAAGTTGGAGTCCAGGCACCACCATAAAGTCACGTTCCTCAAATCATGACTGTACTATTTTTGCAGTGTGGGAGGATACAATATCCTTTTGAAAGGCCACTGCCATCAGGGGATACCATTGACATGAAGGGGTGTACCCGGTTTGCAATGATGTTTGGATAGGTGGCACATTTCAAAGTAACATCCACATGAATGCCAGGACCCAGACTTTCTCCACAAAACATTGCCCAGAGCATTACACTGCTGGGATTGCCTTCTTCCTGTAGTGCATCCTGGTACTATTACTTCCCATGGCGCACACAACCGACCATCCACATTATGTTCGAGAAAACATGAATCATTTAAGCAGGTGGTCTTCTTTCATTGCTCCATGGTCCAGTTCTGAGAATCAGGGACCCATTGTGGTTGCTTATACAATGTAGGGAGGGGTCATCATCAGAACTGACTGGTCTGCAGCTTTGAGGTCCAATATAAAGCAAACCATGTACCTTGACCCTATGCACTTGTTGTACGTCGCTCTGGATAAGAGCGTCTGCCAAATGCCTTTAATGTAATGTGATGTGTCCCCTGACAACTGTCCTATCATAAGCCAGCATTGCCCTTTTCAGCAGCTTGAGCTACAGTAACTCTTCCAAGGGACATAAGATAGCTAATGTTATTCACTTCACCTGTCAGTGGTTTTAATGGTTTGACTGATTGGTGTGTGAATGTGTGTGTGTGTGTGTGTGTGTGTGTGTGTATTATACATGCATATACCAACATCTTCTCAAACCACATAATAGGCTATGGGTTATTATTGCTTTGGGACATACTGTAGTTGGGTACAATCAATCATTTGATTATCAATTATTCAATTGGCTTCAAGTTTTGCCTTAACTCCATAAATTTAATGAAATATATTCAAACACAACTAGTGAATGCCAGAATGTTCCATGGAGCACCGTTTTTCCAAAAACTGAAAAACAAACCTAGGTTAAACCAAGCATCTGCTAAATGGCACACGTGATAAAACATGTCGTGTTGGCAGCAATTAAGAATTAGCATTACACAAATCAGTCTGGATGACATGCCGTTTTCATTGAATGCTGACAACAAAAATATTCACTCCATTGCAAGCTTAATCCACATATTCGAGTGTAGAAACATTTCAGTTTTCCATTTATGCATTAATATTGGGGGGGGGGACCATAGATATATGATCAATGGTAAAGGTCAACACCAACTCAAAAGGACATTTAAAATAAATGCAACCAATTCTGAAAGTGATTTTAGTCTGAAGTTAACAAACTTGCCAAATTACTCATAGAACCCAGTTTCCCTTTATAAACCTAGTGATGTCAGTACTCTCAAAGTGTTAGCAAAAGTTTAAAAAAGTAAAATAAATAGTCCACTAAAACTTTGATGAAATGAGATGACTTTAACAGACATCACCACGATGCTGTGCCCATATCTCAAATTGGTCTGATGCCTTTTAATATAAAAGAGGAATGACATCACACATCGTTTCACATCTGCCCAATTTGAAATCAAGTTCTTGCCTGCAGTTTTGAGAACTTATTTAGACCCATTTAAAAGAAACTGTAAGTTCCATAATGATGGAAATGTGAGAGCTAGTGGATATGTATGAATATCCACTTTGAATGACTTAAGTGTTATGAGAAAGTAATTGACAGCACCTTTTCTGAACAGAGGCTAAGTGTACATCTGAATAGCACACAGGAACATTGGAACTCCAGTCAATGTCCAGTTTGCATATGAAACAATCACTGGTTTCAACCCTTGTGCAACTGTATTGTTGATAGGGTCTTGAGATAGCTGTAGACAGCTTAGACTGAGGATTTCATCTGCATGAGTGATGAAATGTTCTCTCGATAAACATGTCCGGATGAACTGATTCAACTTTTTTAGCAAGCAACTTTCCAAAGTTTTGTCATGTTATTTTGGAAGACAGCTGGACAGGGGGGTTGGAGTGGGCATTCAAAACTGTCTGATGTCATTTGGTTTCAGCTAAGTGTGTCTAGTTGGGGCAAGCGGTGCAACTGCTCATGATTGGATTTTTGCAGAAAGCTTTCGCCTAACCAGAACTCTGGATTAGGCTTGCAACGACCACCTCTCCATCCCTTATAACAATGGCTGCATCGCAACAGTCTAAGCCAGATTCCTCTTCTTTTCTCTGCCAACCCTTGCCACTTATTGAGGAACAAAGAATTGGGGTAAGTAAAACTAAAGGAAGAGAGGCGCAAGACAAAAGAAGCTATTTCAACGAGTTGGGATGCAACTGACATATCCTCTGACAACACCCTGTATTATTCTGTTCATCTGACCTCAATCCGTATATACATCTGTCATACAAACACTTTCTTACACACACAATACTTAAAAAGAACTCGTTATCACCAAAGTGCAAACAAAACAAATGGTTAAAAACATCCAAAAAGGTATTCTCTCTTTCTCTCACCACCTTTAGAAGGCAAAGGAAAGATAGACATTCTTCATATAATCAACCAATCAATCTACAATCATAGCAGCCTAAAAAGGATAAAAAGAAGCTGTTTAAGGTGCTTTAGCTTATACCCTCCTAGTGCTGTGCAGGGGAAAGGATGCTGTCTGTTGATACAGATTTAGAGCCAGTTCAGCTCTTTCTCCGTGTAGTCTAGTCTGCCAACTAAGCTCATATTTGATCTGTTTCGAGAAGCAATTTCTACGTACAGCACTTTTTGCAGAAGGATGGTAATAAATGGAGGTTTAGGCAGATAGGTTGTTGGCCAGCTCAATGAGAGCCAGAGCGCCATGGAGACGCTCCCGTTGCTCTTGGAGACGACGCTTTGCGGCACCTCCCTGGGTACCCTTTTCTTCCTCCACCATCTCTTCCTCCTCCCCATTCTCGTCATCTGACTGTAGGAATCCCATAGGGTCCTGCTGTTCCTGGTCCTCAACTCCGGTCTTGCCCTGGGGTTTTATTTTGGTGGTCGCAGGGGTACGCTGTTCACGGGTTTGCCAATACCTAAGGAATGAATACAACGTGTAAGAGAGCAATTTGAAAGAAACATGACATCTATACAATGCATCTCATTCCTATTTAAGACAGAATTCACTCAAAAGCACAATTGACTTGATCCAAAGATTCCAGTCCTCACTTCTAAAATCTCCCCGCTTTATGAGAATACCATACATGAATTCACTCACTTTGCCAACCAATCTGCCACAGCTTTGTTATCCACAGACTGAGCTTTCCCCAGACCCTCCTTTGGTTCCTCTCTGTTCAGTCGGGAGTACGGATGCTTGGGGCAGTGCCGGTTGGCATGAGTGAACCGGTTGCCACATCCTGTAGAGAAACAATAGGTCAACATTAGATGAAATATGAGATGTGTAATTGAATAGTAAGCTGCAAGAGAATGTGCTTTGTGATTTAAAAAGCAATCATGCATTCTTAGGTATTAAGGTTAGGGTTAGGCCGACATCTTCCTAAGTGTTGCTTCCATTTATCAGATGAGGCGGCAGATGTTTCTCAGTGGTTCAAGGTTTGATTTTAGATTTCAACTCACAAACCAAAACAATTAGCAGAAACTCAGAAATAAATAATATACAAAACGCCAAATATATGCATAATGCCAAATATGTATAACTGCCCGATAGCTGGTGTTCAAAGGGTTAATCAAAAAATACGTGCACTGTATATGATACCATCGTTTTATAAATAGTAACAACTAAAATCAGTTGGTGTGGTACTAAACAACTCCTCCCATCAATTGACAAAAAAAATCAGTCCTAACAGCATGTGGCTTACTGCTAATTTCCTGTCCTTGGTTGATCCAACTGGCCGGTGTAGCTCACCTTTCTCAGAGCAGACAAAGGGTTTTTCTCCTGTATGCAGCCTTTGATGAGTCTTGAGCTGACCACTTTGGACAAAGGCCTTTCCACAGTCAGGGTAGTCACACAGATAGGGCCTTTCTCCTGTAAGAAAAAAAGTCAATGTTTTTTTAAAGCTCCCCATATGTGACTACAGTTTAAAAGCCATTACATATTACTGCTGAGCCAGATATGATATACTGTTTTTTTCCAGATGCTAAAGCAATAAAACTTTATTTTACATCAACGTAAAACATCTTCTGCTTTTCATCTTAAAGCACAGCTGGCTTCTTTATCAGCATGTTTGAAAATTTGCTCTGGATATGTTAGTGCCTTGTGCATCCTCTGGCAACAGTAGAAGCATGGTCACAATTGCTGTCTCTGCAGAAGCACACTAATCACTCCTCATACAGGATGTCTACCTTTGGAAACTTTACTAAGACGCAGAGCAAATGAATACAGTTTATTTTTTTATTATTGTTCCCTTCTCAGTCCCAGAAGGGGAATTTTGCAATTCTCTGCTTTTGACCCATCCTATAATAGGAGCAGCGGACAGTCACTATGTGGTGCCCAGGGAGCCGTTAGGGATTCGGCATCTTGCTCAACAACACCTTGACATGCTCTCTAGACGGCTGAGGATCGAACCAGCAACCTTACGATCACCAGGCGACCGCTCTACTCACTGAGTAGAGCGCCCCTAATACAACAACTCATCCCCCACCTGTGTGTGTTCTCTTATGGGCTTGTAAGGACTTCTCTCTCGGGAAAACACGGTTGCAGATGTTACAGCGGATGCGGCTGGATGAGGTCTCCCCCTCACTTATCAGCTCCTGGACAGTGTCAGCGCGTGGGCGACCACGCCTGCTACAGTCCTGAGAGGAAACACAAATGCATAATTTCACAAGTGTTAAAAGAGGTCAAAAAAATATTCTCACTCCCCAATGCTAGCAGTGGAGCATAATTGGCAGCTGTATAACAATGTGAAAAAAAATAATGTATTCATGATTAGAATGTCATGATTTGAAGCTTTCATCAATATATGCGTTGATGTCACATGTAAGCCCCCCCACGAAAAAAAAGCCAGAGCCCGTTGAAATAAAACAGTTGCAGTTTTCAAGTAGTAGTTTCATCAATGGTTAACTTTTAGAGTGTGTATTATGCAGCACACCCGGCACAGCATACCGTTAAGACCTCTGACCTCGGTT
Organism: Regalecus glesne; assembly: GCA_900302585.1. NCBI lineage: Eukaryota > Metazoa > Chordata > Actinopteri > Lampriformes > Regalecidae > Regalecus > Regalecus glesne. The sequence continues at coordinate 16,216 of OMLC01096028.1, read as the reverse complement.
ACATTCCAGTGAGACACGCATATTCATTCTCTTCCCTCACATCCGGTTACAATTTTGGCGCGCAACTTGACGTCACGTACAAGCAGCTGCTACACCACCCGGAAGTGCTGGGGTTTAAAATCCATCGATGTCACACCCTAATGCGCGGGCGTTTTTAAATGACATCTTTTTTTTTAAAAGAAAAGTCTCATCCCCGTTAAAGCGGGTATTTAACGCGTCAATATAATCGGTTATCTCGAATGTATCTTCGGAGGCATGTTGCACAAGTTTTGGGCCGGATGAACGTTTTATCAATCAATAAGGGCTAGTGTCTTTAGCTGGCGTGGGTATTTAACACACCAAGTATGCTCTCTGGTAACGTGAGCGGGCAACCTGAAACTGTTTTTTTATAACGCTGTCAGATGTTGCGGATGTCCCCACATACAGCTAAATCTATGTAAAAGGAGGTTGTTGCACGATAGCCTCAAGATAGAGAAATTTGAATTTACCTTCATCTGGTCGGGCGAGGGAGCCATGTCAGCCTTACTAGCAGTTTTAGTTCCAGTGGGAGACGAAGCTCCGTTTAGGGACCCAGGACTCAGAGTCACATTGTGGGCATTTTCCCCCCATTTCCATGGGTACACCATAAAGTCACTGAAACCCGGACTTGTCGGCATCAGCGTCTCTGTCTTTTTCGGCTTGATGGGGGTGGTCTTGATGACGGACACCAAAACTCTTTTGGGTGAATCGTTGCAAAAAATAACATGTGGATGCTTATTTTCAGCCATTATTCGAGTGGAAGAACCGCCGTTAACAGCAACAGGCAAAAAAAAAAAACTAAACAAAAAAACCCCCAACAACTGTGGAAGTACAACTCCTCTCAATCAGTTTAATTACCCTGCAAAAATGAATGATTTTCAATCTGGAGTAAATATATCCTTCATTTCCAAAAGAGCCCAGAATCACGATTGATTTTTAAAAAAAACAATATATCCCAGGATGACTGGACGACGAGTTTCTTCCAGTATCAGTGTGTCGCCTGAGGTATGTGCCCTCAGAAGCGTTGTCCCGCGTTGCAAATCGCGCCTGAGCAGACGTCCGGCAAATCCGTTGACTGGATCCGATCACATGTGTCGGAAGTAACCTATGACAAGAGTAACCCAAAGGAGACCGGCCCGGCAGGGTGGTGATTTAGCCAATGATGAGAGGCTGGACATTTCTGCGAATGGCAATTGGTGAATCTTTTTTTTTTTTTCATCCAATGAGTTTCAAACCCTCTCCCCGCGGCTTCATAAACTGACACTATCGCCGGCCAATGATACCAAGCAGAGATTTATTCAACCAATTACGTCAAAGGGCGGTTAGTCTCACCCTGCAGCCTAGCAGATGTCTTTTCCCGCGCCGAAAAGTGTGTTTATGTTATTACATCTTAGCCAATTTAAAGGGAAAGGAAACGGTGATTCAAAGGCGCCAAAACTACGCAATTGCGCCACAGTTGGAAAGAAACGATACTGAAACAAAGAGGCCACTGTTTAAGGCAGTTATTAAATAAAGATTTTTTTTCATGTTTATGCTGGTGGCATATAAAATGTTGTCCAGACACTTAAACCCCTCTCCCTTTTAGTGGAAACATTAAGAAGGAAACTCCAAATCATTCAATTATTGTGTCCACAGACATTATCATGGTCAAGGCTTGGTACATGGTTACAGTTGGAGGTACAAATCCGGAAACTAGTTTCAGATATTTGTGAAACTTAGTATTACAAAGCCGCTCGAAGATGTTCAATAGCGGTGATACATTTGAAGTTAAATATATAGAGCAAATAATTAGATGTCAAAGTTCTTCACATTCTTGATATCACTTGTAATTGCATTATGATTCTGTTATCCTCGTACAGTGTTCTATTGTGTGAGTTGTGTTTTATTCTGTATACATAACATCCACTGTACGTCTGGTGTGTGTTACTCTCCCTGGAGTTTCGTCCTGTTTTTTCCCTGCCTGCTGGGTTTTTTTAAGGAGGAATTCTTTATCAGATGCGGGGTTATTCAGTGCTTGGAGCGCTCACTTCGGGAACTGAAGAGACAGAGGTAGTGAGTTCAAACCCACCGCGGGGCTTCAGAAAGGGCATCCGGCCTTAATTCCACCAAGCTCCGTTAAAGTCCGTGTTCACCCTCACAACATGGGGACTAATCGTAAAACGGGACTCTCTCCTTATCCGACGTGAGAGTCTAACGAGAGGGTGTTGTGTCGTATAGCCCACGAAGGCAAATTTACAATCTATGATAACAGACTATACAAATATTGCATGGCTGAGTGGGAAGAGTGGTTGTATGGCAAACGGAAGGTTGTGGGTTCGATCCCGGCACTTGGAGAGAAGCGTGTGGAAGTACCCCTTTGTCTCCACTTCTGCAATACTTCTTATGACCAGTAAGGTACGTAAATCTTCTGAATACATTACTCAAACATCAAATTAATTTAAATCACATATTCTGAACGTATATTTTCTTGAATCTATATTCAGGTGATCAGATGAAAATTACTTATATTTTTGCACAGACAGAGTGATATAGTTTACACTGTTAAATGCCAGGAGGACTGCAATGACTTGTACATCGGGGAGACCAAACAGACGCTGGCTAAGAGGATGGCGCAGCATAGGAGAGCCAACACGTCAGGTCAGGACTCTGTGGTCTACACCCACCTACAGGCGAGTGGACACTCATTCAAGGATGATGATGTTCACATCCTTGATAGGGAGGAACGCTGGTTTGAGAGGGGGGTGAAGGAGGCCATTTATGTGAAGAGGGAATGTCATCCTTGAGAGGGGAGGGGGTAACGGTACATCTGCCTGTTGTCCTCTTGTAAAGCTGTGACTGCAAATATTCCTATCCTATGTGTGAATAGTACCATTACCACTGGATGTCCAGTCAATGACTAACTAGCATACGAAGACACTATCTATGTTGGTTGTTATACAGCTATATTGTTTATAAGGGTGGGGGTCCTTGGAGTCAGCTCAGACTGAAAAAAAGGATTCCCTTATCAGTCCCACAAGGGGAAATTTAGATTTCTCTGTATTTTAACCCATCTTAATATATAGGAGCAGTGAGCTGCCACCATGTGGTGCTCGGGGAACACGAAGGGGTTCAATGTCTTGCTCAAGTACATCCAAATATGCTTTCCGCAGAACCGGGGATCAGACCTGTAACCTTCCGATGGCCAGACAACTGCTCTACCCACTGAGCTAACAGATGTCACCTGCATGAGTGATGAGACGCTTCTCATTTAAACGTTCTCCCACTCCTCCAGTCTCTTCTTGTTGGGCCCTGGTCTGAAGGCTGAGAGTTGTCGTTCCTCCCCCTGCTGTCTCATCAGAGACACCCATCTAGACACATCTTCCCGTCTGCTCCTTTTCAACAGCTCGATTTCTTCTTGAACCTGAAGAGGGGCGAGCTTGCTCTGTTCTCTCTCCTGGAGGAGGTGAGCCTTATCATCCTGACACTGATTTGAGGCGTCTATTTAACTCTATTTCCTCCATGGCTTCAGTTTGTGGTAACTCAGGCACCTTCAGGATGGCATCTCTCTGCAGGGCCTCCTCCTGCCCCAGAAGCTCGTCTTTGTCCAAGAGGATCAAATGCTTTTCTTGCTCTGTGGCCTCCTTGGAAGAAAGAGCAGCCTGTGTCTCTTTGTATTTGAGGAGACACTCGTTAAGGAGAATCCTGTTCTGACAGAGGAGAGCCTCTTGATGAATAGATCTCTCCTGGAGACGTCCCTGGAGGTACGAAGGCCTGTCTAAGTTGGCTTGCCTGAGATCTGCCACCTCTCTTATCTTTTGCCTCTCCTCTTGTAATACAGTAGTATCTCCTTCCCCAGAGCCTCCTGCTTTCTGGATCTCCTCACTTCCTCTGTCACGGATGGGGGTCTGTGTCTTCTCCCACCCCCCCACCTCTTTTTTTCAGGGAGTACTATAATGCGGAACAGTTGTTGTGTCCCTGGTGGTGAACATCAATCTGCTTAAACTTCTTTAACAGGTCTACGTACGTATGATGTATGTATGTATGTATGTATGTATGTATGTATGTATTTATGTATGCATGTATGTATGTATGTACATGTGAACAGCCTTGGGAACTTTGTGGATGACACAGCAGTTGTGGCCTTGATCTCCCTCGGTAATGACATGGCCTACAGGGAGGAGGTTACCACGCTGGAAAAGTGTTGCCAGGACAACCACCTCTCACTGAATGTCTCTAAGATCAAAGAGGTCATTGCGGATTTCAGGAAATGGGGACACACTGGGGACACCTCCCAGTCACCAGCGACCACAGTGGTGGAGGGAGTGGACAACTTCAAATATCCGGGAGTTAACATCTACATAGTCCGGACATCGGCTTGTCACACCACCACAATTGTTGAGAAGGCCTAACATCATCCATATGGCCTAAATACATGTGGCCTGAGCAGCCCCCAAATCCTTAGATACCTCAAGCAGGGCACCATAGAGAGCCTACTGACAGGCTGCTTCACCACCTGGTGTGGCAGCTGTACCAGCAAGGACGACAAGGCCCTGGGTAGGGTTGTACACACAGCCTAGCACATCACTGTATGTGAGCTGCCCAGTCTTCAGGAGCTGTACACCCAGTGATGTCTCAGGAAGTCCCTGTGGGTCATTAAAGATCCAGCACACCCACACAATACTCTGTTCTCCCTGCTGCCCCTCCAGGAGGAGATACAGGACTCTCGGAACACACACCAGCAGACAGGGGAACAGCTTCTTTACTCGGGCCATAAGACTTCTTCATAAATAACACTCACACAACCCAAGTGCAACTTTCCCATCTCTGTAATATCAGATGACCACCTGTGTGGCGTCTTTGAATACTGATCATATATGATGCACCTTGACTGATTTCTACTCTCACCTCCACCCATTTTTTACCTTATTCTGTGATAAGCATTGTTTTATCTCTGCCGTTTCATCTAGCACAGCAAAAAAAACACGTTTAAATTAAAACTCATTGGTGAAACTTGGGGTAGGGGTTAATTCTAAGGCAGTGAAAGTGCCTTGTAATTAGGTTGCTGAGGATAGGCTATAGAAGGCAAGGGGGGCGGGGCCAATTTTGTTCATGCTGACACTGATTAAATAACCCAAAACACCTGTCGTGATTTATCTCTGACCCATATGGACATAAGGAGAACCAACGCGAGTTTGAGAGACGATGACTGCTACTGCTGAATGAAGACTCACATGTACAAAAATGTATTGAAGCAAGACGAATATTTGCAAAGTCGAAAAAATGTTCTTGCTATGAGTGCGAGTAGAGAAAGTCAAAAAAACATATTTAATTTTGAAGACTTGGTCCCGTTAGTTACAATGGCAAAAAAGTGTAATTAAAGTTGAAAAAAAATTGAATAAACATAAAAAAGCTGTATAAAAACGCACATCGTACAAATGAACTGAGACTTTCTTCACAGTCTGAATGAAGTTTCTCGCAAGTGTGCGACAGTGCCTATCGGACGAAAAGCATTGCGAACGAAGACATGTGTATAGCTTGAGACACCGGGTTTCGTAAAAAAAGGCGAATCAGTTCGAACGGATAAGAAGTTTGAACAAAGTCTGAATAAACGTCTTCATCCAGTTGAGCCGAATCACCCTTTTTAGGACTCCCCTAACTGGGTCATTGAGCATGCATCGAGACATTACGATAATGGACCATACAAACAAAACTCGAGAATAACACAGACCAACCGCGGGGTAGGAAGAGCGTTATCTTGATGTGTCTGTTACAGCTGGATGACAACCTGCATGTCCCATCCCGGATGGGAGCTCTGGAGGATGAAGAGAGCCGGTTCTCGAACCGACTCTGACGAATACGAATCAAATCAGGGGCGTGGCGTCTGGAGTTTTCCCGCACGTGCGAGTGTTTAAATTGGTTGGGAAGCGACGTCAGGGTGGCAGAATTGAGGCGGTGGTGTTCTGTTCAAACTGTCCTCTGGCATGTAAGAGACAAAAAAACTACTAAAAAACCCACGTACGTTTTCTTTTTCGTTGTGTGGGTGTATGTGAGGGAGAAAAGGCACCCGCAGTGAGCGTTTTTCTTGTATGTATGTATGTATATGTGTGTGTGTTTGTGTGTGTAGGCGACGATGCTACGGGACAGCTACGGTTGTGTCGTGGCGAACAGGTTCGCGAAGCTTCTGGACGACGAGACCGACCCGTTCGACCTAATCAACGAGGCAGACCGAGAGAAGGAAAAGAATAAGAAGAGAGAGGATTCAAAGAAGGTGAAGCAGAAAAAGGCTGGTCAGAAAGAGTCCCAGAAAGACAGATGCCCCCCCTTTGCAGACGACGGTCCATTCGGATTTGCAGGTAAAACGTATTGGACACCCTACCAAGCTAAACCGTTGATATCCCACATCTCACCCTGATGCCGTAAACCCAAGTGAACCAAAGTTAGATGGCTGACGGATCCCGGACATGGCGGCTTTATCTTTAGACCTCATGACAGTTTCACTGACATCCGACTGATTCTGGCAGTTCCCGGTGTTTCTGGATTGGACGGTCCAGCCAACAGTCGTCTGATTGCCTGGGCTTTGTCAGCTGCTGATACTGCAGGTTCAGCGAGGCTACACACACACACACACACACACACACACACACCGTGGGCTGTGGGCTGTGGTTGGCTTTGCTCGCTGTCTGCTCTTGAATCTCCCAATTAATTAGTTCTATTTTGGGATTAATGTTAATTAAGGATGCGACCTGTGAGCATGACATGAACACATGACGGGGTGTCGCAGGACCCACACATTCATTGACACGCTGAATCCTATGTGAAGTCCCACGTGGTGATATTCAGGGAGCCACACACAGGAGCCCAGTGCAACCAAATGACTTGGGACGCTTGCACCCCCCCCCCTTCAATTGGGGAGGGACATCAGGCAGTGTCATTTCTAATCTCCATAAAGTCTGTTCCAGATGACCAACAAAGGGTGCCTGTGAAGGTGTTAAACCAGGGTTATCAAGCGGGAACCTTCCTTCCCAGATCTTCCATTTAATTAGGACCCCCTGACACCTCCATAGGTCTCAATACGGAGCTGTGACATCTCGTACTCCTTCCCACACTCAAAAAACATTTGAGATCTTTTACCTACAGCAACTCTGCAGGCTAATTTGAGCAATATCAAGAGTCCCGAGAGTCTTGCTCCACCAGTACTGTTAGGGTCTGCCTAATGACAAACCTCACTGGCCCTGTTGGCACGGGCCTTGGTGGATACAGTCCATTAGTTAAGAATGAGTCAATGCTGTTGACCACTCCAACCAGCTGATTAGCATCTGTTTTTCAACATTTTTCATTTAGTATTTGCTTTTAAAGTCCGGATTTTGCCATTTTGTATCTGCACCACCTGTTTTCATCAAATTACTCCATCCTTGTTAACAGGCTGCCAGCAACCTGAAAACAGAGTTGCACTGGAGGTTCAGAGAGGCATGAAGCGGGCTGTCTTTGGAGAGCGCAGGGCCATCCAAGACCAGTACTCACAGGAGTTGTTGATTCCCAAGTATGTCTTCAGATGCTGTGGGTGCAACATGCAACTCATTACTACAGTGCAAATATTTGGGTTTAGGGCTGGCCAGTATTGATGAAATCAAATATTTTTTACTTGCACCTCATAGATAATGTAACATTTGGGAGTGATGATATCTTGGGGGTGACGATTGGTACTTTAATATTTATGGACAAGAAATTTTTGAGGAGTGTTTGGAGTGACTCAGTGGGTAGAGTGCATGTCTGGGAGTCGGGCGTTGCAGGTTCGTATCCTGCTGCATAGTTTGGTATATGTGAGGCATTTTTTGTAAAGTGCTTTGAGTGGTCCCTAGACTAGAAAAGTGCTATGCAAGAAGAACAAATCCATTTACCATCGGCAATGTGGCTATAATAACAGCAGATAGAGGTGTTTACTATTCACTTCACAACGCTAAAACGGTTTAAATTCAAAAAATGTATTGCTTTTCTACAATTCAGCCTGTTAGGAGTAGGGAATAATACCTTTTTTAGTTTATGTATTTATTTGAAAGGGACCTTGTGCAGCCTTTTACATAAATGCCACCATTTGATGTGCTGCACCAGATTATAGCTGCAAGCTAATTTGCACCTGCAGTACGTTGGCAGGTCATATCAGAAAAAAAACCCAAACATTTCTCTGGGCTAACTGCCTCTGAAAATGGAAACTACTATAATTATAAAAAGAAGACGGAATTGACTTTATATTTCTTGAGGCAAAACTTTTACCAAAGTGACACATGAATGGGACCAGCATCACTTTTGGGAGAATCCAAATAAACAATAACAGACCACAGCTGGTTTGAGGTTTTATCACATTCATGGCCTTTCTTTGTCATATGCCTTATTAAACAGCATGTTAGGCTATTTCATGATTTTAAAATGGCTAAAATCCCAGAGAATATTGAGTGTTGTCAGAGTATCTACATTCCCCAACTCTAGGTAGGGTGTAAAACCAATTTCCTCACTTTACCTTAAAATCTAGTCATCAGGGACATGGGTACATTTTGGTAAAATCTTAGTCCTTAATCCATCCTGTGCCTTTCAATTCAATTGAAATCTTACTATCCCATCTGGGGTGAGGTTTAGAGCTGCGGTGGCTCTATGAATAGAGCCCAGACTTGGGAGTCGGGTTCGTATCCCGCCCAATGGCTTGGTAAATGCGAGATGTTCATTGCAAAGCACTTTGAGTGGTTGTTGGACTAGAAAAGCGCTAGATAGGAAGAAGTCCATTTACCAGATTGATCATGTTCTTGTAATTGATCACTGATAACAGAATGTTACGAATTTCACAAATTATTAAAAGACTAATACAAATACTGACGGCTTTAAACCTAAGGCCCTCCCATGATGCAGAGTTTGAGTCCAGAGGCAGAGGAGGGTTCAGAGCTGGGACGAGAGGAAGAGGTGGTAGAGGAGGATACACCAGGAACTTGGATAACTTCAATCCTGGGGGGAAGAGAGAGTTTGATCGGCATAGTGGAACGTAATTACTTTTTGATAACCAAGGAATCCATTTTTAAAAAGTTTTACATTTTCTTTCATTACAATGGACCTGATAAAGATTTATTTGACGTTGAGCATTTTTCCATGCTATTATAGAGGCGTCTCCCTTGAGGAGAAACGAGGAGGCAGAGGACCCTGGAACTGGGGATCTGTTCATGAACCTATGAGGTTGGTTACCCTTATAATGTGGAAACAACCAGATAGAACTTGGATACAATAGAGAATCATCTGTGTTTTTGTCTTCTTTGTATTATGATTTTTTTTAAAAAGTGATTTGATGGAAGTGACATCAGATTCTGCTGTCAAACCTGGAGAACCCCAAGAACCAGTACCCGGAGAGGACCCGTATGTACATACACTGTCTCTTTGTCACTATCTATTTATGTGTTATTAATTTTCTATGAATTGGAGTGGTTGAAGATCTCTCGTCCTTGTCGGTAGTAACAGCAGTTTGGTAGGAGTGTAAAACTGGTGTGATAAATTACCATAAGCATTCAAATGAAATCTAGGAGCCACTAAATATCATTTTGAGTGGTTTCACATAACTTAAACCTATTTAATGGTTCAAACCAGTATCTGAAAGCTTTTCTTACTGTGAGAACATTTACCAGTAACTTAAAAGTCATGTTTCATATGATCAGCAGAATGTGATGTTTTATTGCTATAGCACTGTAAATTGCACCCCTTTGGAGCAGACTCAGTTTTTGTGTTAGGTCCTCAGAGGTGGATGGTGAAATGGTGGTCCAGGTTGCTATGGAGATGACTTTGGATGAGTGGAAAGCCTTGCAAGAGATAAGTCGACCCAAGGCAGAATTTAACCTCCGCAAGGCTGATGGCAAGGTCCCTTCCAAAGCCAAAGTCATCCACCAGTCAAAGATTGTGGAGGTTAGAAAGGAAATTGCTACTTGTGGGCAGTAATGCCTCCTATCTGTTAATGTTGTCTCTTTGTGATTAGTGCAGTGGTCCCCCCTAGTGGTGGCTGTAGAGGAAACATCACTCCCAGGATCTTTCTGCAGCACACGCAACCAGTGTTGGATCACTCCTTAGCCACCTTCTAACATGCAGTCACTAATAGTGTGGTAATGATTGTTAGGGCACCCGTGGTGGTTTTCCCCATTCACAGATGCAGCTTTTATCCATAAGATTTACAGACAGCGTACACACTTCTGTTTTGTCACCCATTCATGTAGGATGCCTTTTTATATTATAAATTACAACTGTAATTCTAATATTGATTTTTTTCATCCTTCCATATACCTGTACTTTACAGCTGAGTGGACTGAACAAAGCTCTTACTTGTTGGTCCATTTGCAAGAAATATTTTGAATATGGTCTTACTTTTTTACCGGTTTACCAATTTCCCGCTTTAGACATGACTGTCATGGATGGATTTCTTCTTACTGCTCCACTTACTCTTGTGAAGCGGCAATCTGACAGCTTTTTTCCCATTTTTTTTGTTTGGTAAGGTTTCTATAAAGGTTGCACGTTTGCTGGTACAGCTTTTACAGAATACTTTATAATCAACTCTAACTTGCCTTGACACATTGGCCAAACATGTTAAATCAAGGGAAGGCTTACAGGTTTGCTGGTTTGTGTTACTGGATTTGTAGACGATTCGTTAATGAGCTTTAGCTAGAGGCATTTAACCATTTTAGACACTTAGTGGCCTAGAGTCCTCATAGAAATGGAGACTTCAATTGCAAGGATAGAGTTAAAATATATGTACTGGAGTACCTACTTGTCTACTGTATAAATGAACAAGTTGAAGTATATTTTGATTAAATAAGCAGAGAACATTAATGTCCCAGCCAGACTGAGGAATTTCCTGAGCAGGTGCCCACATGGGTCATTTATCTGAACTTTGAATATCTGCTTTGTTCAGAACAAGGGAAGCATGGAGGAGGAAAGCCACTCCCTGCGCAGATCTATGAATGACATTACTTCTCGTATGGATATTAATTTTGGGAGCCTGGGACGCCCCAGCCGAGGTCGTCGAGGCAGAGGACGATATGGTGCTCCTATTGATCGACTAGAGATAGCTAAGGCTAAGCCTGAAGAGGTATTTTCTTATTTCATAGCCTTACCACATGGCCTTACATCATAAATGCAATAGAAAAATACTGATTGTATTTGATTGGTTTGTAGTAACTTAATTGGAACAATCTAGCCAGTGTAGTCATGAAAAGGCATTAATGTTATCTGGAAAGGAAAAAAAGAAATTCATGGATTTACCAGATGGATGTATTTTTAAAGTAGGAACTCATAAATTGTATCCTTTTTTTTTTTGAAAAAAAAGTCCAAGCCAGCTACAGTTAATTTGCTCATTTTGCAGGTCAATGTTCTGGCTCCCAACCCAGATGACCCAGAGGACTTTCCAGCTCTCACAGGGGGAAGATGAATTGGGCCTTGACGTTCAGGAATTCAATTCTCTGCCTTCAGCCAGCTAGGTGAAAATGGGTTACATTTGTATTTAGTTGCTGTTCCCAAGATTTGGTGGATTTTATTATCCCCTTGGCTGCACTTCAGATGGCATGTTTAAAGCACCATTGTCGAAAAAGACCTGACGATATAAAATAAATCTGCAAATTATACAATTCTTGGGTCCACCTTCTTGAACAAGACATGGATGACTTTACTGAAGATGACTGAAACCTTGTATTGCCATGGCATTCTGAATGTATTATACCAAACATTTGATGGCTTTTGAATGAACGGGACTTGGAACTACTGTAAGAATAAATTTCATGTTCTCAAAGAACATCTAGCTGAATCAAAGGCTTTCATTTCCCTTGGAGCTTTGCAAAAGAGTAGCATTGTAAAAATAACTATAAGCTTACTTCTCTAAAGTCATGAATGAATAAGGAAATGTACATTATTTTTAACAAAATTATCTCCTGAGGAAAATTTGTTTCACTCATGCCAAGTTATATTATTCAAAGGTAGCTTTGATCGATTCTAATTTTCTTACGCCATTGCTGAATATCTGCCTGAATGTCTGATGAACGTTTTGAAAATTTCAAATCTTTCAATTTTGTTTTTCAATTTTATTTTTAGAGAGTTTGATCAGAAATTAGTGGATGCTCATTCATTTTGAACATATACTTTTTAAAATCTTTATTTTCTTTTTTAAAATAAAAAAAAAATACATTTTTTAGGGGGGATTTAGAAAAAAATAAAATATTTTTTTAAATGTGACCTGAAATAATGCCTCTGAATATTTCTAGTTGACAGTTAAAATTTAGTTTCCGTCGATATCCAATAAATGAAATTAAGGGACTGTTGGGGGCAAAAGGTGTTTAAGTCATATTGGCACCCCCCCTTTCCTTTAGTGTGTTATAAGTGGGAGGTGCATGTAAAATGTCTGCAAAGTTACATAACCACAAGAACATGCCAAAGGGAGTAATTCTGACAGAAAACACTGCCTGAAACACCTAATTTGCAATCCAGTGTATTATCTCTGTCACTATGTAATGCATTTTCATAATTCCTGGGTAGAACCTTGCATGGGTTACCCTCAAAGTTTGGTAGAGTGGACAGCTTAATGATTTTGTTGAAACAATAGGAAGAGCTTGGTTAGAGCGTACTGGAATGTCAAAGACAGTTTTCTTTGGTGCAAAAGTAAATTACCATTGTTTTGCAGAAGAACTGACTTCTATCCAGGAATGTAATGTATTGAAGCAACTGTTTAGTGGATATAAGTTATTGCTTTCTTTAAGTGATTCCTTATGGACTTTAACAGAGCAGAAACTACAAACTAGGACCCAGGGGAGACCAGAATGCTCTTAGGATATTTGATAACATCAATTGATATGCACCAAGAGGTATGATGCCACTGTCCTAATAATTGGGTTGGGTCATTCCAAGATGCATTCCTGATGGAAATATATACAACAGCAAACATATTCTGAAGCAATGGATCAACAGAACCAAACAGAAAGTGGGGAATTAAAGATTTATTAAAAATGGATTCCAGGCAGATATTAAGTAGATTATGAACATGAACTGTCTTATCAGGACAGCCGTTTTCCATTTGATAGCATGATTAATTTCAAACCAGTACAAAATATTTACAAAATATAAATCATTTTCAGTATATCAAATGTTTACTTATTTACAGTTCTGAAATACAGCAGCTCAAAGAAAAATAAAACCTTACAGGGAAAGGAAATCATTTGAGCCAGTCACAGAAAGGAAACTTTATACCGTAACTTATAGGATGGATTTCTTCGATAAACAATTGACTTTGTCATGCTTAGGCATTACTGTATAGCTCTGCTATGGGCAATCATACGTTGAGATCCACAGGTACAAGTGGCCTCTTTCTAATAAAAAAAATAAATCAGATCTTAATTTAATTGTGTAGCAAGGTAAAAAAAATGGAACCGAATATTGTAAGCTCTGATTTTGACCACAATCCTATGTGGATATAAACGAGAGGAATTTGATGTCTGCAAATGACTCGTGTAACTGCATTTTCTAAAAGGTTTTAATTGTGATACACCACAGCGACGTGCACGCTGCGTCATTCATAATGCGAATCAGCAATCAAATCTCATATTGATGTGAATTGCAGGTTGTTTCAACTTCAAACTAGAGTTATATTGAAACCACAGAAATTGAATATGGGTCACTTTCATAAGTAGATAAAAACAAGTGGATAAAAAAAATGTAACCAAAAAATACAAATGTCGGCAGGAAAATAAGAACTAGGCATCAGAACCTGTGTTGTAAACAGCCTTGGAGAGTATTATTCTGCACAGGTAGAACAAGTAGGATTTGTCTATTGCGGTTTGTGAACCAAACATCAAAAGTTGACCTCTGCCAAGCTTCATGACCACAGAAGCCCACACCCCCCTGACTGCGGTTGCCAGAACACATCCCACTGGATAGGCCAACTCTGTCACTCTTCATTCCTATCCTCTCTTTCGGTGCTTGGCAGCAGGTGAAAGCCAACCCGATTCACACTTGTTTGGGAATGAGCTTTGCCCACTTGGCATTTCACCTTGCTATATTTGTCTTTTCAGGACTATGTCAGCTATTATCATAGCTTCCTCTTGGATGCGTACTTATGAACTCGATCTGGCACCTGGTCTCTACATTTTTTACAGAATTCCACTGCTCACAGGTCAACGCACAGAAATGTCCTGTACTACACAGCAAATTAAGAGAATACAGGCAGAGGACAGGCACTGCAGAAATGGACACCACACTGCTACACATGTCTAGTGGGTCACAAGTGATGATCGAGAGGGATTACTTTTGTACGAGTACACATTGATTTTCAGAAAAACCCAAACTTGTTCTGCCGTTAAGTGGAAAAGTTATTTCCAATGTTAGAAACCAGAGTATTACATTCACATGCCAGTCTGACAGTTGAGGATTGATTAGAGGATTACTACTGCATGCTTCATTAAGTAAGTAAAAGGCTACACCCAAGACTGAATGGTCAATGGACTTGTTCTTTTATAGCGGTTTTTTTAGTCTAACGACTACTCGAAGCGCTTTACAATGAATGCCCTGCATCTTCTGAGCTACGTGGCAGGATACGAGCCCACAACACCTGACTCCCGGTGTGCGAGCCACCATGACGGAAATTCTTTTATGATGCAATTCAATAAGCAGTCGGCAGCCATTATGCTTTCTAGTTACTTTCCCAGTTAATTGGTCAAATGATTTGTGTACATCTGTACTTGATTTTTCTGCCCCACACACTTCCTGGGCTGTCCCAATTGTTAACACAACCCCTTGGAGCAATGAAAACATCTGTCATCAAAGAAGAGAATATAGGAAGGAAAACAAATCTTGTTCACCAACGCCACAAGAAATATATAACTGAATTCGAACCAAACTATTAAAACTTACTTCTCTGATCTGCTTAATGGTAATACACCTAACCCAAAGTTTCGGTTCGGTACAATCAATCAACTTGTGAATCCCTCTTCCCACAATTTCCGCCCCTTCTGCTAATGACTGAAAACATGTATTATGTTTCTTTGTCGACGAGATCAGGGGTCTAAGGTCCCTTTCAGCTATCTGTTTTTAATGTCCAAATTTGCTCCAGTTTTTCTGCAGTTCCTTGTAAATACTGTAGCCAATTTGCAGCTCTCCTCCAGTCCCTGTGATACAGTTCGGAAAAATAAAAAAAATAAAATCCTTCCTGTGTTGAGGTCCCAGCCTACTCTTGATCAACTGCTCTTACATCTGGCTCCATACCTGACTATTTCAAAATTGCCTGTGTTTACCTCCTCAAATAACCATCTATTGATCTGGCAAGCTTGGAGAAATAGTGATTTTTCAAATTTTCTTCTTTAAAAAAAAAACCCCAAATCCTGAAAAATAGAAAGTTGTGGACCAAATCCTGTATCTGATTAAAGGTCTTAACAAGTTAGATAGATTTCAATGCAGCTTTCACCACAAGCATAGTACAGAGACAACATTATTAAGAATACCCAATGACATTCTTATACATGCTGCTGAAGGTGAATAGGGAATAATCTAACTGCTGTATTTGATAACATCAATCATGCCATCTTACTGGATATAGAACTGAGTTGGCATTTCTAGTACAGTGTTAAATTGGCTTTGCTCTTTTTTTGACTAATATATATTATGTTTGTATGAACAATTATTTATCCCCATTAGCTCCCCTAGTGTGTGGAGCCCCTCAGGGGTCATTCCTTGGGCAAATCCTCTTCTCTTTAGACATACTATCTCATTTATTTCATTGCTTTCCAGGCGCCCTCATGCCGAAAATACTCAAATCTATTTTTTGCCAAATGCAATAACCTGAATCAACTGCCCTCCCTCCGTGATGGCTTAGCTGCCACCAAAGAATGGATGTCCCTGAATGTCCTCCATCTGAACCCCGACGAAACTGAATTTCTCTTCATTTGAACTTTGGCACTGCTGTCAAACCATTTACTTGTCCTCATCCTTCAAACATCAAACCTACTGGTAAACATCTTGGTATAATTTTTGACCAGAATATATTTGACAAATTATTTCTTATGATCGCCATGTTTCTAAACTTGTCAATCCTGTCTTGTTGCATGCTCAATAAGTCAAGTAAAGAAATCACACAGAAGGTGAACCACTTCATCTGGACACAGTTATGCAGCCTATGCACCCACATTTGGGTGTTACCCAAATTCAATGTATTTTCATTTTGTTT
>OMLC01096027.1:17011-33359 GCA_900302585.1 Regalecus glesne | reverse complement strand
TCATTTTCCCATAACATACTGTACTGTTTGAAAAATGCTTGAATGTTTTTTCCTCCCCTCCATGTGGCCATTGGTTGTACCTATTGGCCTAAAAGACTTCATGCACTGCTATAACTATATGAGGAAGAATCACAAAAAAGGGAATTGCTTCAACTGGATAAGAGGTTTAATCCAAAATTCACTGCGGCAAAAGTTGGTCCACCCCAAGGATCGGGTCCCCCGGCACAAACAGAGTAATGTAGTGTACGCTGTTAAATGCCAGGAGGACTGCAGTGACTTGTACATCGGGGAGACCAAACAGACGCTAGCTAAGAGGATGGCGCAGCATAGGAGAGCCAACACGTCGGGTCAGGACTCTGTGGTCTACACCCACCTACAGGTTAGTGGACACTCATTTAAGGATGATGATGTTCACATCCTTGATAGGGAGGAACGCTGGTTTGAGAGGGGGGTGAAGGAGGCCATCTATGTTAAGATGGAAAAAATATCTTTGACCCATAAGGAGCGGTCTAAAAGTACATCTATTGTCATCTTACAATGATTGCAACTATCCCTCAGTCCTCTGAACAACACACATGGCCATTAAATCTTTGGTCAATGGCCCATTTGCATATAAAACAATCATTGGTTTCATTCATTATATAACTGTATTGTTTCTATGCCAGCTTAGATTTATGAAGTCACTTGGATAGATGAGGAAACTACCTCACACTAAATATTGTGTCCGGATGAACTGACTCAACTTTTTTGTGACTTTTAATGGCGGTTTCAAACACCAGCCTTCCAGTGAAGAGATTCAATTGCTGTGCACGACACCAAAATCCTTTGAGGAACAATATTTCAAAACCTGCGAGTGTGTGTACAAGGTCTAAGGAATATTGTTTCATTCTGACAATATCATTTTTATCAAGTGCACATCATGTATCGTCAAGCAGCTACTAATGGCTTGGATAGCCGTTTCTCTTGCATATTTCTACATTGATATTCCATTGCACATCCATTATATAAAGGATTAAATGTGATATAGATTTATGTATATCTACATAATTTGTAACGAACGGGTAATTTTGCTCCGTTTGGAAAATAGATGTATGTTTCAAGCCTTTGCTAGGCTGTTGAGAGAGAGCATGAGAGTTGGACCCACCTCACATTTTAAATGTGTTGGGGAAAAAGTGACATCTCAGGGAATGGCATATTTAGGTAGGTCCCCAGGCTAGTTTTTTGTCTTGCCTTTTTTTTTTTTGCATGAAAGTATCTTTCTCCAGTGGCCTATTTATGTTAGAAATACTACAACAGTAACAGGTATAATTTCAAACTAAAGTGTTTTCATCACAATCCAACATCCAGTAAATTGGTGTTGATGAAGAGCTTGGACCAAAATTTAAACCTGTGTGATTTTAGGCACCGGCTTGACTCCTAAACCTCTCCATGTCCTTTCCTTTCTTCTGCCCCCCCCTACCCTCATCTTTCTGTCCAAGCCAATTATCTCAATAATCTTTGACATCACTACTATCTATTTTGAAATCATTGCTGATTTCAAATCGTGAAAATTATGGATGATGTATGTTTCCTGTTTTAGTGCTCTATCAACTGTTAAAGTGCTGCTTGTGCAACATCTGCAGAGAGGTATCATAGGGAATAAAAAAATTATTCCGTACAACTGTGAGATGATGTAGTTTTCAGTAGCTTTCAAAGATCCAAATCCATTTAAGTTAAAAGCTAAATATATTTAACACAAGGGCGTGTGCAATAGGAAATCTATAGACAGATTAAATGACAAGGGTGAGTTGTGCATTTTCGCAAAACAAGCTCAAATGGTATGTGTTCAACACTCACGACAATATCTGGACATGAACGCTTGAGATGATCAATGGCAAATCACAATTTGTTCCAAAAGTATGTTCGATCGCACTGTAGAGGAGGATGTTATATTAGTACTGAGCACAAGGGGGGGAAAAAGCTGATATTATTAACCATTACCATTACACTTCAAGCTCAGACATAACTGCCTTATCTGCAGCTTTACCATATTTCATTACCCAATAACTGTAATTATATCAATATAAAAGCAATAGCATACTTTTAGGAGCAATTGTTAGGCCTTATCCACCCATGATACCCTTTAAATAGCTTTAATTTGACTCATGATCAGAGACCTGTGAGGGAAATCTGAAAGCCCACTCTCATATTGCTTTTACCTCAACTTTTCATTCTCGCCCCAATACACTTGAGATTCTCATGCTCCTTCTTCTCGCTCTCTGTTCAGAAAGAGTCTGTACACAAAGTCCATTCAATACCTAAAACAACCTAGAGCCTTTACTCCTCACTGATGCCGTGCTCCCATGCCACTTTGGCTTGCTCCTCCTTGGCACCTCCAATCACAGGTTGAGAGATCTTGCGCGGCATGGGCCGGGGTACGGGTGGAGGAGGAGCAGGTGCTGACTGGTTGCTAAGAGGGTCCTCTTCAGGGATACACCCCTCTCTGAGGTGGGGTTTTGGGGGCAGGGCTGGAGGCGGCTCATGGTGGTGGTAGAGAGGTGGGTGGTGGTGGCCATAGTGTGGTTGGAAGTAATGGTGATAGTGGTGATGATGGGGATGGGATTGGGGTTGGGAAAGCCCCTCTTGTGATGCGGGGGTTGGGGCTCCGCTAGAAGCTAAACCGAGAGCTTGAGGCTGGATTTGGCTCCCTGGCTGGGCTGGGGTGACTCCTCCTGGGGCGGAGTTACTACGGCAGGGTGGGGGCTTGGCCCCATCTAGAACCTCAGGTTCAGAGACACTGTACCTCACAGGCAAGTAGGGTGAGTCTAGGTCCTCCTGGTCAGTGTTCCAGGCCTGGCTGCTGGGGCCAGATTCCAGAGTGTCTGTACGGCTTGCTGGGGGATCAGAAGAGGAGGGGGGACCTCCAAAATGGCTCTCGCTAAGGGAGGAGACTCCAGAACTTGCACTCCCAGACAGGGTGGAGTTACTGCCATCCAGGATGGACTGTGGACTGGTGGGCGAAGCAGGTATAGGGTGCAGAGGAGACTAGAGACAGAGAGGAGATGAAAAAGGCAAAAGGTAAATAAAGATAAATAAAGGAAGCAAGATAAAGAGAGAGAATCAGAGACACTATGGACAAGAATGTCAATATTTGTGTTTCGGATTCCAAACAGGCATATTCATACACACATAACACATGTGAGCAAACACAAAAATAAATGCACAAACATGCATCCAGATGAGTAAATACACTGGTGTAAGTAAACTTGTACAGAAATATTTTGTGTACACAAAATGTTGGCTCATTAGTAATACTATGGATGGATTGTGCTTATCAACTATATCGGTGGTTCAGACACATTCTCCTCCAATCAACCTCTCTGTCACTATTATCAAAGTTTGATTTGTTTTTTTGTCATTCCACTTTGGCAGTTTGCATTTAGTGCAAGTTTATTTAATTCCCTCTGTTTTATGATCTGTTAGTGTTTTCTTTTTTTGATTATGTTTTTCCTTCTTTTAAGCACTTTGTAACATTGTTAAGAAAATTACCATACAAAATCCATTATTATGCAAAGCAGTCAGAGCAAAACAAGCAGACAGACCAACAGATGCATTGAAAAGACAGACAGACAGATAGACACAGACAGACAGACAGACACACACACCTACATATAGACATGAAGGAATGGAGTGAAAGGTGTGTGTGTTTCCTGAGGAGCGCAGAGAGGCAGGTACGCACTGTCCAATGGCAGGAGGACAGAGGAGGAGAAGGGTGAGGAGGAGGATACCTTTCTTAAGGAGCGCGCAGGGAGAGCTGGAGGGAGGTCGCTGACCTGGTGGTGAAAAGCATCAAAGTGCATCGACAGGTGTGGTCCTACAGGGGAAGAAACAGCAGGACCGACTGAGAAAGACACACACAAGCTCAACTCAGACTAGAGAAGAAAGGGAGGAGGAAGAGATTAATGGGAAAGTGTAGAGAGACAGACCAGAGAGGGTGCATGAGGAGGAAGGAGTTTTTCTTGGATTGTCTGTCTTTTTCTGAATTTTGTCAAAGACAGAATATAACACCCCTCCACTCGATTTCAGATAAGTGGTTGACGATGGATAATAATAATAATAATAATAACAATAATAATAATAATAATAGTTCCCTTATTAGTCCAACAAGGGGAAATTTGCAATTCTTTGCATTTTAACCCATCCTATTGTAAAGGAACAGTGGGTAGCTACCATATGGCACACGGGGAGCCATTAGGGGTTCAGTGTCTTGCTCAAGGAGACCTTGACATGCTTTTGAAGGACCGAGGATCAAATCTGAAACCTTCCGATTGCCAGACGACTGCTTTATCCACAGTGTTCTGGTGTCCCCTGGATGGATGAATGGATGGATGGATGGACATAATATAACAATCTAAGAACCAGAGGATACATTTTCCTTATATGAAGGAGAGCCCCCTTTATTTGGTTATTATATTCTTTATTGTATTCTCTGCATTTAACCCATCCTATTGTATTACAGCCGTGGGCAGCAGCAGTGCCCAGGGACATAAAGTCTTTGTCTCCCTGATGATGAAAAACATAAAACCAAAAAAACTAAAGATATCATTTTCATATATTTTGTTTGATGTAAGAATCGATTTAGACAAGCAAGGAATCTGAAAATTTTCCCCAAAATGTATTGATTTGTTCGAAATAAAAATGTTTTTATTGTCATTTGTAGCTTCTTTATAGCAGCCAAGTGAATGGTTGAAGAGAGAAAGATAATAGAAGGGAAGATGAGAAGGTCAGGCAGGAGCTCATTCAAACATAAAACCCTGAGATTTAGTAGGATTGCACGTGAGGGTCATCTAACATGACATCAAAGCTAGGGCTCAAAGTTCACACACCAAGAAAATTGATGATGGACATCAGAAATGGGTCAGTGTACAGTTTGACCAGACATCAATGCTTAGCAAACGTAGCCTAAAAAGGTAAACAACTGAGTGTATTAAGTCTTTTCCGCATACGGCAAGTGCTCAAATGATGGTAATATGCTTCATAAAATAGTACAATATTACAATATTTTGATATCAACAATATCTACCTTGAAGTATCTATCTAGATACTAATAATTAATTGATTTACTTTTTACCCAACATTTTAATACAAACCAAAATTCTATCATCATTAAACTATGAACATATTGTACATTAAATAATCACAGCTCACTCCTGTAAGAGTATGCTTGCTGTTGGTGGTAACCATAATTTACTTGCCAAAGCAAGAGCAAAATCTGATTCTTGACACAGGGCAAAATACATATTTACCCAAACTTAGAAACTCAGTTAATCAAGAACAGATCCATATACTGGTTGAACCACACAGGATTATCAACACCCATGGGCAAACAATATGCACACTGACAAGCAGGCAGTCCTTAAGGTAAGGGCCATCAGATGGGACGAACACGATGTCCAATGTCTAAACATTACCACTAATCCACAAACAAAATCCCAATGGAGTGATATTCTCCCCCGTAACCCCCTGTATAAGGACATATTCCTTGTACACGCATAAATAAACATGTGAACCCACACAACACGGTAAGGTCTGTCTGGTACGGGGGGTGGGGTGTGGAGGCCATGACATTTCATACACACACAAGCAAATACATACATGCGCACGTCGCATGCACTCACAGACAATTGAAAATGCACAAAAACAGCAACAGATATGAATGGATTATATAACGGCAACAGATGGACAACATGGAGGTGCAACTTGTTACACATTTCTAAACAAATACATAGTGACACAAGTACACAGCTTCAGGCATCCAAAGATAAACTAAGACCCACAACAAAATGACAATGAAACATAACAAACACAGTTATACAAAAAGGCAACTACACAAAATTGCTAAACACAGTAATAGTCTCTTACCATGGGGAAGACTGCGTGGGGGTACGGGTGGGGCCATAACACTGCCCACATGGGCAGAGAGGAAGGGGAGAGCTTCTCTGGTACCACTATCCAAGCTCCAACTACTGGGAGTGGTTAGGACTGGAGGAAAGGGTATAAACAGCCAGTCAGGGGGAGACAGTGTATGCCTGTGTGTGTGTGTGTGTGTGTGTGTGTGTGTGTGTGTGTAAGTGCCTACCTTTCTCAGCTACCGACAGGTTGGGGTCACTACAGGGTTTACATGGACCAATCACCTGATGAAACAATGCTCGTTGGAGGTTGGTTGGCTGGAGAAATAGGCCAGCAATGTCAAATGTTACAAATTGTGCACATTGTATATACAAACACACTTAGTTTCTTTCTCAGGGATGATTCTGTTTATCCATCTATCCATCCACCCATAAATACACCAACCAATCCATCTGTCATTTCAACATCCATCTAGCTGACAATTAAATTTCCATCCATCAATTCAACTTCCGTCCACAGACCCTCTTTTGCTACATTAGCCCATCCATCCACATACTGACCCTCCCTACCTGTCCATTCTCAGCGATGTTGGTGTACATTGCGCTGCTGGGTCTCTCTCTGTGAGGGGGCAGCAGCATCAGCATTTCTCTGTTGTGTCTGTATTTATCTGGCAGGGATGGTGAGCTTACTGCAGAGTGACAGAGAGAGCAAAAATGAAAGAGAGGACGTTAAATGTTTTAACAGTGAATGTGTTTCATTTTTAATTCTCTTTCTGAAAAACTGACTTGGAACTGCAGTTTTTCCAAGACAATGAGGAAAAATGACAGCCAGAGCTTATCTGTGATAATTCTTACCCCTGATAGCTGAGGGAGTGGAGTTGATCATCTGGGAGGGTGCAGAGTGGGTGGAGCTAAGACTTGAGGAGGAGGGGCTTGGCTGGAGCATGCAAATGAGAATATGTTTCAGCTTTTCATCAAGTAGAAATAAGTAAAAAGACTTGTGTGACCATGGAATCACTCATATGAAATGATATCAAAAATAGTGATTTTCTTCCTTCCTTTGGCATGATGCATGCTGAATAATACAGCCAAGTGTATCACAAAAACTTAATCAGTTCAACTGGATCCGAAGTTTATTCAGAAACGTTTCGTCACCCAAAAGGTGACATCTTCAGACTGAGCTGACTGCAGCATTCTCCCCATTATAAACAATACAGTGATACCACACAACAATAGGCTGGCTACATATACAATGCACATACACATATGCACAAACAGTCAATAGACCTTTTACATCAATGAAAATAACATCCTACTTACTGACATTCCCATCAGTATAGCTATTTCTCAAGGGGAGGCTTGTTTTAGTGACCCTGAAAATCCTAAGAGTTGCTGACCTGCATGCGGTAGAAGTCCTCTGGGTGCTCCACCACTACGCCATCAGCCAGGATGAGCAGATTCCCAACGTTCCCTGTCTCACTGGGGTTATGAGAGGAGAGAGAGGAGGAGTTGCGCACTGGTGTCAAAACAGTTATGGGACTGTTGGAGGGGAAGGGGGGTAAAAGAAGCAGAGAGAGAAGGAGGACATAGGAAAAGGGACAGAGAGGACGGTAAAGTAGGAGAGAAGTGTAGGAAATCATTAGGGAGAGGGGAAGGGGAGAAGCAAGGATATGCCGGGATATAGGAGGAAGGGAGAGAGAAGGAAGAATGTAGAAGATAGGCAGGGGAGTCATGCAGAGGACAGAGTGCGGGGAAAAAGAAAGGATAATAAAAGAGCCAGAGCATGTATATGCCAGATGGTGGGAATGAGGATGACATTGGCAAGTGAAGGAGCATGTAGAACATGCCATCCAGCAAGCAGGTGAGATGGAGAGGAGATAAGGACAGATGTAGGATGGAATGAGAGAGAGAAGAAAATGGCAGCATTTTAGAGATGTGGTTTCACAGAGTAAGAGCACAACCACAAAGAGAAAAAAAGACTCAGAAAAAAAGAGGGAAAAGATGTGGTATACCAGTGCAGATCAAAGTGAGGCAAGGTGACGAGATGGTAGCGACAATGATTGTGTATTCATTATACATGACGTGTGACAAGGATATGACATTAGCTGAGGGCAAACAGGCTCGCATGAAGAATGTGGATGCGAAGAACTGTGGGATCAGCTTTCACTTCATATAGACAGCATGCATTATGTCAAAGCCCGCAAAACCTCACTTATAGCTAAAATGGGCCATAAAAGCTAGAAAATGTGTGTGTGTGTGTGTATGTGTGTGTGTGTTTGTACGTGTGCACATGGGTATGCTGCAAACCTGTGTCTGTGCATAAGTTTGTAACTCTCAGGGCTCATTGGACTGTGAGAGGCCAGGATTCCTCTGGGAGCATTGGCTACTGAACCAGTCCTGTCGAAACCAGGCAGACCCTGCAAGGCCACATAGAAATACTGCTCTGAATATCCATACTGTCCCAGTTCAGGTTTGTGTTCAGGAAAGAATGACATATGATTTGTGAACATGGGTAAGATAGTGTTTGAAAACTGCAAGTATCCATACGGCCACATATCGAAGGACAATTCTTACACAGTCTCCTGGTGTTTGTCAATCCTTTACAGTGCAGAGTATGAGTAGAATAAATATGAATGACAGAACAGTTAAACTGAGTCCTAAAGAGCAATGTGTTTAATTCTGAACAAACTGACATGTTTTCAGAAAAGACGAGATTAAGTTAGTTAAAGAGGACACTGTTCAATACAATCCTCCTTGATCGTGCTAATTAGCTTGGTCCTCTAAGATTTCCTCATCCTCCCAGTACATAATAGTAGCAAGACTCTACATTCAGCATGGCTTATTCTTGGTTAATTAGATTTTGATTTACGAGGGGCTTACAAAATAAGGTCTTAACATCAGTAAACGTTTATCACAATTCAACAGACATTGAATTCCTGTGAGTTGGAAACAGTTTCATAAAGTTTAATAATAAATATTGAGGAAGTTTTAAACATTGAAAATGAATTAGCCAAAAACATTGCTGTTGTATCAGAACTCACATGGCAGAGGCTGCTCCTCATCATCTGGAACTGATCAATGAGCTTCTTGTGCAGGGGACGCATTTCTGGATGCACTAGCTTTTCATGCACTGCTAGGCCCACCCCTAAGATGTGAACCTGAGAATATAAATAAATATGTGAGGCCTTGAAGAAAATAGCTAATTTGGAACCCTTATTGAAAAAACCATTGCCTGAGAAAACATTAGGAGTTTCCCCCTTTATCAGTTCCACAAAGGGAAATTTGCAATTCTCTGTATTTGACTAATCCTATAGGAGTAGTGAGCACCCACTATTAGGCACCTGAGGAATAGTCAATGTCTTGCTCAAGGACACCTCGACATGCTACCTGTAGGACCGGCAGGTGATTGAACCGGCAATCTCCTAATCGCCAAACAACCGCTTTACCCACTGAGCTATAAAAATCATGCTTTTACTTTATTCACTCATATAAATTATAGGTTTATAATCATATATTATATGTTTAGCTTTTTATTGATATCAAATATATGCCAATGCCATAACCCCCTCTATGAGTGAGTGTAAAGAGTGCGTTTAACCTTGAGTTTTTCCATTATTGCTCTGACTCATAACTGTGTGGGATGGATTTTTTAAATAGTATTTTTATGGTCTTTAATCAACTGACATTAACGTGTCATTGCTGAGCTAACAACTATTCATTTTACTTGATTTTTGATTGCTTATGGTCATGACAAAATATACACAGTCCCAGTTGTTATGATAGCCATGTGTCCTGCCCCAAGGTTGAACTGGAAGCTAAGCCAAGAAAAAGAATGAGGTGGCTATATACTTCATTGACTCACATTTCAACACATTTAGACTATAAGTACTTCTAGGTAAAAGTCAGAGAAATGAAAAACATCAGCCATAAGTTTGGTTTCATAGTTGTTTCCAAAGTTGTTTTTGTGCAGCTTTTAAAGTTGCCCATGACTCGGCAACCTCACTTTAGATAAGAGGTTGACGATGGATAGATGACTGCTAATGGCTCTTGGACACACCAAAACATTGATTAAATGGAAATCCAAATTTTGAAAAAAGAGAGAAAAAGGTAAAAGACTTTGGGCATCTACTTTGGGAAGCAAGGCTGATGAGTTGATAAGATAGAGAGCATTGACAAATCAGCAAATAAGGGAATTCTTCAAGGTGGTTAAACTTTGTGACTTATTATATTTTGCCCTTAAATTGCATTTTATGTCCAGTGTGTCTCCCTTTTCTTTTGAACTGACCTTTGAAAAGTATACCAGCCTCATGTTGGATAAATGGATAAGACATCTATGACACTCTAAAAGAGCTAGTCAGCTTCCAAACCCTACACTGTGAAGTTATTTATGCAGATTTACAGTAAGAGAAATGGTTTGATTACCTCTGTTTGACTGTCTTACCTGCTCCTGCATCAGTTCTTTGAGTTGTGTAATCTTCTCTGTGTCCTCAGGGTGGCTTCCAATGTACTCCTTGTCAAAAAATGCCTGTTGGAAGATAGCATTTAAAAGGAACAAATATCAACTGTGAATTTTAAGTGGAGTCAAAGCTAAATGCCTATCTGGATATCTTTGATAGTATGGTTATGGTGGTTATGGTGAATTAGCTAAGGTTGGTTTCTCAATCAATGTCCCGGGAATGAATGAAAGAGTTTATTTGATGATTAAAGAACACAATACGACACTGTATTCATTACATATGTTAAAAATCAGAGGATGAAAACACGAGAAGGCCTTAAGGATAATTTCCATTGTGATTCTCTATTATAGCCCTTAACATACAAGGCAAAATCATAACAACAAATGCTCATAAGGCTATTGAATCAAAAAGTGATGAATGTTGTCAAGGTATCTCTTGTAAAATAGCTATGATTGTCTATTAGTAGTGAAAAATAATTATGTACGTAGAAATAATTAAGTACTTCGTTACCATATCTAGTAAAAATTCTGTAAATGAGCAGCATTTTAATATCTACAACTACAGTTGTTGGCAGCTAGGGACCAATGTAGCTTAGTCGTTAGCACACTCACTCAGGGTCTGATGAGCTAGACGCAGTGGGTTTGAATCCACCATAGGTGGTCAGGAAGGGCATCCACCCTTTACTCCCCCAAGCTCCATCAAAGTCCATGTCTAACCCCACAATGTGGGGGCTAATTATGAAATAAATAAATAAATTGTTCCCTTATCAGTCCAATAAGGGGAAATTTGCAATTTTCTGCATTTGACTCATCCTGTTGTATAAGAGTAGTGGGCTGCCACCGCATGGCATCCGGGGAGCCATTGGGGGTTCAGTGTCTTGCTCAAGGACACCTTGACATACTTTCTGCAGGACTGGGGATCAAACCTGCAACCTTCTGATCGCCGGACAACTGCTCGACCCACTGAGCTATGCCATGCCATCATGACACGTAAAACATCACAATTGTTTCCCATTAGGGCTCGCCACACTGGATCATCATCTCCATCTCTTCCTGTCCTCTGTATCTTCCTCTGTCACACCAGCCACCTGCATGTCCTCCCTCACCACATCATAAACCTCTTTGGTGTTCCTCTTTACCGCTTGCCTCCCAGCTCCATATTCAGCATCCTTCTCCTATTACACCCAGCATCTCTCCTCTGCACATGTTCAAACCACTTCAATCTTGCTTCTCTTGCTTTGTCTCCAAAACCTCCAATCTGAGCTGTCCCTCTGATATACTCATTTCTAATCTTGTCCTTCTTCGTCACTCCCAAAGAAAATCTCGACATATTCAACTCTGCCACCTCCAGCTCCACCTCCTGTCTTTATGTCAGTGCTGCTGTCTTCAAACTATACAACATAGCTGGTCTCACTACTATATTTTAAATCTTCCCTTTCACTCTTGCTGGTACCCTTCTGTTAAAAATGAAAATCCCCCTGATACTCTTCTCCAGCCATTTCACCCTGCTTGCACTCTCCTTTTCACTTGTCTTCAGCATTCTCCATTATTTTAAACTGTTGACTCCGAGCATTTGAACTCATCCCCTTTCATCACCTCTACTCCTTACATCTTCAACATTCCGCTGTCTCCCCTGTTGTTCACGCATATGAGTAGCATCTTAATAGAAGATGTCCTTTTTCCCCCGTGTTAACCGGTTAAACTTTTTAAAGCGTGCAGGATCCTTTCGTAGGTTGTGTGTTAGGTGTTGCGATAATCCAGGGAACCAGGAGATGGCAACGTAATCCAAAGGACTTTGAGCTAGAGCTATAAGTCAATGATCAAGTCTTATATAAAACATGGCGGTAAGAGAACTATTAACCTTATTTGTTACTGAAAGCAACTCATCGAAAACCTCTGCCTGTCCACCCAACCAGAAATATACACTTGTTACTTAATGCTACTAGTAATAAGTGTTATCTTTATATCTGGGTTAATACCAAACCCTAATTTGGTACAAAGGTGAGTGTAACACTAAATGATAAAAAACGTAACTATCATACATAAGCATTATGCATTTTCCTAAATACATTATAAAAACGAGTACATCTACCATTTATGTATAAAAATCACATGTCATATTCTGACTAACTCACAGTGATCTAAGAGTGGGGAATTTATACTTTTGACTGTTTAAAGAAAGTAAATTGTGGCCTCGGTCAATACAATTAGGATTTAATTTGTCTCTTTGCTCTAGCATTTCATCCTTAAAACTAAGTTGACTGATTGATGAATTTTTGCCTTTAAACAAAATGTTAGTTTATTTCCCCAGAAACATCCTACTGGTATCTCCATACTTTGCTTTGGGCTTGTAGAGAGCCCAGCTACTTATTCATATACTCAGCTATATCCACATATCTTTATACACTCTGCTGCTTATAGCTCAATAAAACATGGATACAATGATCGTGATAAAAAAGGGCTAGAATTTCATCATAATGGCAAAATATTAATGGCAGTAATTTTATGATCTATAATCTTGACTGTGTGTCTTGAAAGTAGAGCTTCATATTACAAGTGTCATAGGTGAAATCTTCCATTTCTTCAGTTGGTGCATTAATATTTAAAATCAAAAGCTATGGGGTAAAATCAAAAGCTATGGGGTCATAAGCTACCATTTGTTGAGTATTTCACAACAGCCTCAAACAAGACATGACCATCCAAGCTCTGTCACAGGACTAGGTTTTGTAGAAGGGAGCCTCCCTGTACCTCCTGATATCTTGCAATGCCTCCATTGACCGCAGCATCGATGACACCGTTGAGTGTCATGCTGAGAAGATTGATGTTGCTGTGCAGTTGTTTGTGTTGGTACTGGCCAATCAAGGTCCGCAACTCCTGATTCTTATTTTCCACCACATAGATGGCATTCTCCAAAGGACTCACCTCCACCTGTGTGTGTGTGAGAGAGAGAGAGAGAGAGAGAGAGAGAGAGAGAGAGAACTACATAATTAAGAGGTTCAATTCTCCATTTTGAAGTTGATTGGGTTAGTAAGTTAGTGGAGTTGATGAAGAAGAGAGGTCAGGATGAGACTATGAGGTGGTGAGGAACATGAATGGATCCAGAGAGTGAGGTATATTAAGAGTGGGGATGGTAAAGGTGAGGTATAGAACTATATGTCTAAGGTATTAAAAGATGGTTGGGGGAATTGGATGACCAAAGAGCAGGTTCATGATGTGGTGAGGGAGGAAATGCAGGGGAGTGGTGTGACAGAGGAAGATGTAGAGGACAGGAAGAGATGGAGATTGATGATCTGCTGTGGTGACCCCTGATGGGAGCAGCCAAAAGTAGTAGCAGTAGTAGTAGCAGTAGTAGTAACAATAGTAGTAGTAACAGTAGTAGTAGTAGTAGTAGTAGTAGTAGTAGGCACTAAAATTGAGTTCACTAATATCTTAATGTACCCACCAACTCTCTCTTTTCAACCTCAAACCAGCGGGAAATGCCAGGAAGAGGGTGTGTAAGGATGAGGGTGGTTCTCTCTATCCAAAGGCTCTGGAAAACACAACAAGCACAGTACAATTAGAGCCAAGCCAAAATAAGTACAAACAGTAGCAGGAAGGTATTATAAATAAATTCTACACCTTAATTCTGACAACGAGACTGAGCCCAATCTTGTCGCATTCATTCTTTACACCCTGTTGAACATTCACACAGTGGAACACATTCTCACTTGTCCAGTACAACTACAGGCTTATCCTACTGGCCACAGAGCAGCTCCACTGGACCAGTTTCAGGTTAAATGCCTTGCTCAAGAAAACTCATTAATAGTTTCCAGTTGTCTTACTTGTTATTGTTTTATTCATTGCTCATGATTCAATTTCCCTAGTGCTTCTCCCTTGGGAAGTCAAACTGATGACCTTCTGGTCATAAACCTGCTTATTTTCATCCTCTAGGTCACTGTAGCCTCCCAGAACACTGGGAAGTTTGCTTAGCTTGAATTATGATGAGTAAAAAGCTCAGGTTATCATTGGAGCTCTTTTAAGTAAAATTTAAATAATGAAACATGATCTGTAAAGTCATGTATTCAGGCCAGCGAGGCTACTTCAGTCCACTTTCTTTAAATACTGGTTTTCAAAAAAAAGCCAAAAAGTAATAATATTAAGAAAAACAAAGACCCAATACAATTTAAAGTTAAAATAGTTTATATACATTGAAATTAAGAAATGAATGAAATGAACTACTACTCTTAACCCCTTTTAGATGGTTTAGATGGTTCCCCTTTAGAACAGATGTAGTTGTAAACCCAGTCATTTTCACAACTCACTTTAAACTCATTGTCTCGGTCTTTGGGTCCCTTGTGGAAAGGCCGGTCATACCGGAACCGCCTGACATTGTTGACTCGGTAGAAGCTCTTGATGCGGTCAGGTACCCGGTCCATCTGAAGCACGCTGACATTCTCTGGTACTGGAGTCACAGCGTATATCTGGAGATCTGAGCAGAGGTAGGGTAAGGGGTCAAGGAACAACCTGAATAGGGGCAGTTTGTAGACTTGGTTGTCTTTCTATAACCCAGGATCTAACAGGAAGAAGAAATACACAATAAACCAACAATGTGTTATGAGATGGAAACCGTCTGCCAACATGGGGACTGGGTTCAAGCTTCTGACCTGCCGAGGAGTCCCTAAGCGAGATACTGAATCCCTTCTCGCTTCAGGGGTTCGGTCATTAATAAATAATACATCTTTCTAGTGTTTCTATGTTGCTGCAGACTTTTTCCTCTTTCTCCAAAGGATACACTGTGCGTCACACTGTAAGATGGCTTCGTCTGGTTGGTTGGGGTGCTGCATGGCAATGGCTTGTGGGAATTCTCCAAGCATTCTCTGCTGGAAGGCCTCCAGCCTTTCATAATCATGGCCCCGACACACAAACTCCTTATTCTGGTGAGATTCAATAACAACAGTTCAAACAGGAGGAAAAAAGTGCAACCTTAAAAACAAGCTGAGGTTACTTTTTTTTAACAAAGTAAGCATAAAGATATCATCAGCGAGAAACTGAAGCAGTTTGGCAATACTAATATAATAGATTCCCTTATTAGTCCCACAAGGGGAAAATTGGAATTCTCTACATTTTAACCTATCCTATTGTATGGGAGCAGTGAGCTGCCACCAGTATGAATCTACTGCTCAGGGAGCAGTTCGGGGTTCAGTGTCTTGCTCAAAGACACCTCGAAAAGCTTTATGCGGGGCCGGGGATCAAACCTGTAACCTTCCAATCTCAAAACGACTGCTCTATCCACTGAGCTATGCTGCCCCATTTTTATTTGACTGAATTATAGTTTGCTCATGACTGTAACTGTCAAGAGAATTAGACTTGTTTAGATGAGAAAATGCTTATTGATATGGACGGACAAATGTCTGTCTCAGGCCTGGTTCAAGTCAAGTCGATTTTATTTGTATAGTTTATAATTACAAATTTGCCTCAATGGGCTTTACACTAACACAACATCCTGTCCTTAGACTGGTTGTAAGATAATCTTGTTGAGACAAACACTCCTCATGTTATTTTCAGATGACAGAAATTTGAAAACTTACTCTGAGGAAGAAGGGAAACTTCCTGCCGTAGAATCCCACCCGGAAAAATTCTGGTTCCAGTCTTTGTTGCTCCATGATGTTGTCGTAGTATGCTGCTTCCATTTTCTACACACGCACATACACACGCACACACACCCAAAGATGTATACAGAGACACTTAGAACAAATAAAGACAATGGTAATGATGATGACAATGGAATGATGATAAGGACATCATAAAGTTCTCCCTCTGTCTCTATGCAGTTGATATATAACAGGCTAATCTGACACAAATTCAAACTTTGTACACACTAAGATGAACTTTATCATAGGTTTATACAAATGCATGTTGGTACGATAATCTACCTAGTGTCTATGAAAGAGGATTTTACCCAACTACCTTCAAAGCACACAAAAGTCTGTGTGTGTGTGTGTCTGTATATATATATATATATATA
>OMLC01096027.1:0-15130 GCA_900302585.1 Regalecus glesne | reverse complement strand
TATATTGTAATTTTGTCATCGTGAGTGGGAACAATGATAACAAAAAATCCAAAAGAGAGTAAGATAAACACCACACCGTATCAGTGAGGAGATGCGGGGCACAATGAGCCACATGTTTACGATTGTCAGACTCCTTATATGGGTTGTTAGCAGATTTCGCAAGTGTTATATGCACTTGTCTAGTGAGTCAGGACTTGGTGCCTCGCTGGAACTGTTGACTGCTGGTTGTAAGTTACGAATGTGTAAAGTGCAAAAAAAGTATGTTGTTGCCAAGGTGCCTTTCAACAAAGAGGAATTGAATCATGTTGGTAATACCAGAGTTACAACATAGCCACCATGAAGGGATTTCTATGGGTGTCAAGAGAATCTAGTGGTTACCACAGTCCACGAGCAGTGACCCCTCTAGATAAATAAATGAATAAATAAATGATTCCCTTATCAGTCCCGCAAGGGGAAATTTGTTTTCTGCATTTTTGACCCAACCTATTGTATAGGAGCAGTGAGCTGCCAACATATGGCGCTCGGGGAGCAGTTAGGGGTTAAGTGTCTTGCTCAAGGACACCTCGACATGCTGTATGCAGGACCGGGAATCGAACCTGCAATCTTCCGATTGCCAGGCGACCGCTCTACCCACTGAGCTATGCCGCCCCATTTGAAGGGCAGGGGCTCAAAATAAAAAGGGGGCAGATTGGACAAAATGTGATAAAATATGTCAACTTTATTTATATATTGAATTACATTAGCCCCGATCCAAGCAAAAATATGATTAAACACATTATTTTGGAAATGTTCACATATGACTTTATTCTATATGGTCACTAAATGGGGCACTTTAGGTACTCAGGGCAAAGTGACAAGGAATCAAGCCCCCGTAGCTTCCTGCTCTGCAGGTGCCTGCATCCTCATCATTGAAGGATGGGTGTAGACTGCAGAGTCCTAGTCTGACATGTTGATTCTCCTGTGTAGCGTCATCCTCTTGGCCAGCGTCTGTTTGGTTTCCCAGAAGTACAAGTCATTCCAGTCCTCTTGGCACTTAGCAGCATACGAAATATTACTGTTTGTGCCGGGGGACCCGATTCTTGGGGTGGGCCATTTTCTAGGACAGCGAGTTTTGAGGTTTGAAAGTAACTGAAACACAGTGTTCGGGAAATGACCATCTCAACTGTTCTGAAACTCCTTCCACACATAGGATCATCATGGGGTTTGCGCTTAAGCAGCTGTTGTCCTTCTCCTCTCTTCGATCAGCTAGCTGGTGCACTGTTTAGGCATCTTCCTGACTTTGACAAATGGCCAGTTAAGATAAACACACTTATCCAGGGCCTGTTTAATTTGGGATTTCTCCCTTTCCTCACCTTCTGTGTCAGTGGAGATGTTGTCAGCTCGGTGGTACAGAGTCCTAATGACTCCTAATTTATGTTCCATTGGATGATCGGAGTCAAATCTTAAGCACTGATCAGTATGTGTGGGTTTATGGTAAATACAAATCAAATGTCCAGATGAACTGATTTAACTTTTTTTGATTTCCTTTCCTGGATTATTGAGCATGCACAATGCCTGAAGAATAGCGCAGATGTTTGTAAGGGATGAGATGTTAACTATACAGGGTGTACCCCGCCTTTCGCCCAATGAGAACGGAGATAGGCTCCAGTTCCCCCGTGACCCGATTTCGGATAAGTGGTTGACGACGGATGGATGAATGGATGGAAATGTTAACTGAATACAAGCATATATGTTTATGTGTGACAGTACCCGTGTAGTTCTCAGCTTGTAGGTGCATATCACAGAGTTTGTGGATGTAACGGATGTACATCTCTTCCTTGTTTATCTCCGACTTGTAGAAGTTCTGGGGATATACCAAACACAAACACACTTAAACCTCTGCATCTTAATGCCTCATCGTTCTCAAAGCGGAAATCTTCCATCTAAGAAGAATACAAAAAGTAACTGAAGCATAGGCTCCTTAATAAATTCATCATCATGTGACAACAACACAATCTATTTTACCTGTGTGTTGGTACTAGAGTTTGTTAACCATGGTCCTTTTGAAATAATATAAACCTAGCTTATCTTAAAGTCTACAGTAGAAAACAAGTAAAGACTAAACCCACAGGGATGAATTGAACTATACTCATGTTGGCACATGATTGTGTGTTTATCACAAAGCTGATTTACCAACTACGTGTATTTCCTGAACACATTTATTTATACATCAGACGAGCCATACTTCACAGGTTTGATTCCACCCCAGGGTGTCTGGATGGGCATCCGACCTTAATCCCCATGTGCCATCTAAGTCCATAGTCGCCCCCACAATATGGGGACCAATTGTGAATCGTAAAAACCAATCTCTTACTTTTACATGCCGTGGTGGAAAATTCCCAGCTTTGATCAAGTGAGAAAAGGCTTACCAAGAGGTTGACAGTGCATCCTATCTTTTTATTCTCTGTCTCATCTCCTTTCATGCAGTCCCTGAGGGAGAAAGGGGCAAGACACAATCACTGATCAAAAACATCCCACCACTATTTATTTCACTGAACTGGATTACATAGCTGATAAGTGTGTATGAAACATTAAGTTTTAGGTTCTAGAATTCTGTACTGGACACAGACTGTCTGCAAATATATACAACGTTTGTTTTGTGTGTGTGTATGATAGAGAGAGAGACAGGGATAGAGAGAGGAGGTAAAAGTGATATTATCATTTATTATTTTACCTGTAGTCCAGCAGTCGTTCCATCAGTCGTGTGACGGAGGTAACAAAGGAGATCCCCGTCTCTCTCCATGTCTCCTGCTCTATCTTTTCCAGCAAGCTGAAGTCAATAAAAAAAAGTTGTTAAAGTTAGATAACAGTGATTAACCTCAGGATCAAGCATAAATGACATCAATCAGGCAACATCACAGGCTGCACTCACACAATCCTCCCATAGGTTTGATGCCCCTCTAGAACGTCCATGAGAAGGAGGAAGCCATAGCAAGAGTCTCCTCTGAGTCACGTGACAACTAGCCCTCACTATTAAATACATCGTAGGGAAAGCACAGTGCTTTGCCATCGGACAACGAAGCAGAGTACTTTCCCTTCACTTAACCACAAGTGCCTGGATGACCCAGAGGGGGACACTAGTAAACCCAGAATACTTTATCCAACCTAACCCTTATACCCATGTGAAGCTTGGCCAATTATGACCCACTAACTATGGACCTCTGGCTGTGGTTGGAAACGGCACAGCTGGGATTCGAACACCCAACTGCATGACACAGAGATACATAGGTGAACATAGGTGCCTTGACCCCCTATGCCACCAGAGGCCTAAATGTATATATTTAAATGAAAATATTCAGTGAAAAAGATTGGTTTTTGTTGCAAATAACAGCCAATGGCTGAGAGACTGACCGGAAATTAGATTTATTTGATTTGTAGTGTTATAATTTCACAAGTCTGTGATATGACATGTCTAAAATAATTTCAAATCAATCAAAACCTCATTATATTATTATTATTCATACAGCTTTATCAAAGGGTCCTTTATCATCCGTTTAAGCTGCGAATACATTTCATTGAGGGTGAATAAATACTTAACTTTGGCTATTGTTTATGAGCCTTGAAGTGAAGTGAAACCATGCAATTCACCTAGAATGAATCATTGGCCTAAAAGCCACTCAAACAACAGAAGTTATCACTACGATAAAATGATGTTATTGTTCAAATGATGCTAACTAGTGACTGTTTAGTACATTGGCTGCGTTTGTGGACAATTATGCAACATTTTCTTTCACATAGATGTTTTCCTCACAATAAGTGGTCTTGCGTCTTTATGGATGTGGTTTTGCGTTTCATAAAGTATCTATAATTTCTAGAAACCGTCCTAGCATTGCTAGATCTATCCACACTTCCGTATGTGTCTGAGAATACACGAACACTTATACAGTTAAAGGGCAGACACAAAAAACTAACACTGACATACACGCTGGGTAAAGTTTTCCCTGTTCTTCTCCTTGATCTTTGTCTTGGATTTACTCTTTATTTGTTACCTCTTTTTGGCTTATGCCAATACTCACAAACAAACCTAGTTTTAAAATGTTTTGTCAACACATTTGACTTGAGCCCCCTCCTCCCAACAGTCCTTTCCTTATGAGGGAAAGCTTACCTGGGGTAAGGCCCAAAGAGCTGGGTTCTAATCCCGCAGCAGATAATAAAGCAAAGCAGCACAGTGGCCATGTTAGAGCACAATGACAAAAAGGAAACATGTTATCCTGAGTTATCATAGAGAGAAAAAGACTAACACTATCATAAAAGGATTGGGGAACAGGGGTTAGGATGGACAGAGAGAAATCCACATAGAAATAAGATAATGTACATGTATGTGCATGTGTGAAAGACTACGTCTATGTCTCTATGTTAACATGTGAGTGTCCCCACATCCTAACGCACATATGTGAACGCGGGGGTGTCCTTCACCATAGCATCTGCTTGTGTCCCTAACCTCTGTATGTATTGTTTGCTTGCAGAGGTGGGCCTTGTGAAAGATATTGTGCGTAGGGATGGCTTGGTAAATAGGAGGCTTTCATTGTAAAGTGGTACAAGTGATCGATAGAGTAGGAAGCGTTATATAAGAACAAGTCCATTTATCATGTGTACATGAATGTGTGCACCCAAAGTAAGAGTTCCTGTGTATACATTTGTGAACTCGTTAACTTAAGAGTTAATTGAGAGTCATACATATGTGTGTGTGAATGTATATGGACACACACACACACACACACACACACACACACACACAGAGTCTGTGTTTGTTTCTTACAGCAAACTGAAGAGCTCTCTGTAGTTCTCATCTCCTTTCCCTTCAGACACCAGACTGTCCAATTTATCAATAAGCTCAGCTTCCACCTATTCACAATGATACACACACACAATTTGTCTTAAAGATAAATAGTTGGTGTTTCTGCTGTTATCTAACTTTCATATTATTTTTGTAATTAAGGTATGACTGTGTACCTGCTTGAAATTTCCATTCTTGCGTTGCTCCCAGTCCATCATGTCATGGAAGATGGGGATCATAATGTTGCGAACTTCTGCCTGTGGTACCAGTGTCACTCCCAGGAATGGACCAATCATACCAGGGATGAAATGTATCTTATTCTCACCTAAAACCATCAATCATTAGAGAATGACAGAATGAATGATTTAATGAATGAAACAAATAATCAATTAATTAATCAACCAAAAAATGAATTATAATAAGGACAAACCAAGTTATTGTTTTCTGGAATGATGCCTCAAGGATGTTCGATTGCAATTTTTTACGGAATAGAATGGAAAATATGAATTTGATGTATTGATTAAAGTCAGATAAATGGACTAAATAAATGAGGGTAAATTGATTTTTTCACGATTTCATTATTTGGTATAAGTATGAAAACACTTGGGCATAAAATTAACATATTAATAATATTATTTCGCAGACACATAAACCCAAAATTGAGCAGAATGACAAAAATTGAACAGAATTAGTGTGGATATCTGAACAAATTTTACCAAATTTTCTTTTTGTTCAATAAATTTTCAAAAACAGTGGAAACAATTTGTATCAGATTTATGGATATATGTAAATTCAGATGATCTGATGCAAATTATTTTGATCTACAAAGTACTGATGATGCTAGGGTATTGACCTCCTCAGTCCACTAGATGACAGTATTTCTTTGGGAGCTAAGTACTAAATTGTAAAATAATTTTAAAAGATGACATGGGTGAGATATTGAAACTTTTGCTTCACTTTTATTGTTCAATAATTCCGGTAGCCAAGATTTTTGAAATATTTTTATCACATCCTCTGATTTTATGTGTAGATAAAGTGAATAAAAATATTTTGATTCCTTGCTTCATTGTTTTCACCAGTCTGTTACTACAATGACTTTGTACAAAGTTATCTCATATTAATGGTAAAAAGTGCAGATATGAGGCCATTAGATGCCCTTTATTTATGAAAAAGTGAAAATATGAACAAAGAGGTCTACTGAAACCTCCTGTCCTGCTTCTGGCATAAACACAGAAATAATTTCCCATGCTAGAAAAGTGCACTCTTTTCCCTTAATGCTGGCAGAGTTTCTCACTGTTTCCCATTCTTACCCAGGTTCTGCCACATGTTGAAGAGTTCATACGCCATCATCACTCTCATGTCACCATACCTACAGAGGCACACATAGAAATGATCCAGTATGTTGGCAGACAAATATTAGCACACGATACAGTTAATTAACATAGGCTTTCACTGCATCTCTCACTGTGCATACAATACCAAGGCAGTTGATTCAGGAGAAAAGTTAGACAGTAGTTTTGATGATATCACTGTTGCATTGAGATGTAATAATAAGGACTCCTCCTCCATATTGTTATAGTGCTAGTGGTAGATTTGGGTTTCACCTGGATTTCATTGAAGTGAGAGAAACTTGGTGATCTAAATTTGGCAGCATTTACTTATCAACTTTAACATAAGCCACTGAGCCACACAGGGACCAAAACCTGGTACCTTCTATGCCACACTCTACTCCATTGGTTCTCAACCAGCTCTGGGACCAAAGTACACCTGGATTGCCATTTTTGTGAGGCAGATGATTATGTTCAACTCTGGTGTCTGGTCTAAAAAACCTTAATAAATGGCTGGGCTATCTGACACAACAAATACAGCCTTCCAATTAAATGTGGAGATCAGAATGTTCTCCTCACCATCTGATAATATCCCAAGTGCTACCTCAGCTGCAAGATGATTGATGCTGCACAAGCCAAAAGGAGGGTAGTACTATGTTAAATACCAGATAAGACCTTGGACCTTTTTTTTAAGCTATGGTTAACACCTTATCACCTCCCCCTGCCATGAAACATTCATGACACATTTCCAAGTTATTGCATGGAAGCTGACAAGTGCTCAATGTGCTGAGATTACATTAATAGATATGGCTCATAAATAATAACTTCATCTATTTTTATTTCCAAGTGTCATAATATCCATAGATGCTTTTATTTAACATTCTGTAACCTTAAAGTAAAGGGGGCCCTAAGTCCATTTTATGAATGTTAACATTTTTGTGCATCACTTGATGCTTAAGGGAACCATATCTAGTTACAAGCAAAACAAACACCAGTCATTAAGGTTAATGAATACACTGCGTATGAATGCTCAAACACATAGCCAAATGCTGTGCAAAACCTGAAATTAGCATGGCTGTGACTCTAACTAAAGTGAGCTTAAACATTTAACACTTATTAATGAAAGCACTTTGGTTGCTAGAATGGGCCAGTCTCTCTGTTCTTCTGTTTATACTGCACACACTGATCATATTTTGTAATATTTCCCCTTGTTTATATTGCTCCTATATTTCTTATACCTCTTTAGAGTTTATATATCTGTTTTTGTTTTCCACTTTGCTGCTGTAACACCGCAAATTTCCCCCTGTATCCCTGGCTGTGCCGTTTCCAACCATAGCCAGAGGATCGTAGTTCATGAGGCATAATTGGAAAAGAGTCAATGGGTATAAGTGTTAGGTTGGATAAAGTATTCTGGGTTCACTAGTATCTCCCTCTGAGTCCTCCGAGCTTCTTGGTTAAGTGAAGGGAAAGTACTCTGCTTCATTCTCCTCTGATGGCTAAGCACTGGGCTTTCCCCACGAGACTGTGATATGTGAAATAGTGAGGGCTAGTCGTCCCGTGACTTGGGGGAGACACATGCTAAGACTTCAAAGGGGCATCAAAGTGACAGATCCAACCATAGGTAACTCCGGGAATTTGAGTGGGGAAAAAGGGGATAAAGATAAGATAAGATATGATAAGATATGATAAGATATTCCTTTATTTAAGATGATTTTAAGAGGAATTTAAAAGGAAAAGAAAGTACAAAAGAAAATAAAAAGATAAGAAATTTCACCCTGCGGGACTAATAAAGGAATATCTTATCTTATCTTGTCCCAAAAATTCCCAACCCAACAAACAAAGAGCGTGAACCACAAAATGAGAAAACAGAATTAAACTTTGCACCCATATTTAGGCTTTTGATATCGCTTTCTGTTTCAGAAGTGACCGCCAGGTGATCTTTAATCATTCAGTTAGGTCCTCAAATGCCTCAGTCAGGATGGTATAACTTCATAAAGAGGACAAATGGTCTACCCACAATGTAGGTTAGTCACAATGGGAGCTCTACATACAAGCAAAGAGCACACAGCGAGTAGCCCTTTCATAATTTATAATGTGGGGGTTATCGGGATTTGTATGAGCAAAGTGACTGAGTTGTTTTAAATGTGCAGTTACATACTATACATTTTAACAAATTAGAGTCATAATATTGCATGTCACGGCAACATAAAAAACAGCAACTTGCAGTTGAACTTTGGAGAGAAATATAAATTACTCATATATTTGCCTAACTATAAAGACATGCATGTTAGGGTTAATACTCCTGCCTTATTCCCTGACCAAGGCCATAGGAAAAAGAACTCGAGTTAGTTCCTGGGCGCTGTAGCTGTGCCTATACATTAGGATGGGCTAAAGTTCTAGAGTTCAAATTCATTGTAACAAAACAAGTGTTTAAGGACAAAATATAGTGGCCTTCTTTTACATATCTCCCTGAAAAACAACAACATTGTGGTTATATTGCTGTGAGGGACCAAAGCCCCATTCACATTTGGCACTTAAAAAATGACCCTCAAATAAATGTTATATCCAAATGAAACGTATCCAAGTTAAGATTAAATCCAATATTAAAAATGCTCCCCCACAAATCCTGTCTGTGAAAGTAGCCTGGTCTCTACCCATTTGGGAGGAACCAGAGTGGTGATGGCCTGAGCCTGGAGCAGTAGTTCCACTTTCACTCTCTCAAACCACTTTCATGCAATCTAATTACAATACACTAGAAGTTCTCAAGCAAGGCCCATTTCTTTTTTGTGAGAAAATTCCAAAGGACAACCTTCTCAAGTAAATGGCGAAAAACACAACATGACAAAAAAGGAAAACAAAAACAAAAACCAACTGAATTGTAAATATGTGCTATCCCATGGTCCTGTAATGACACAAATAATCATTCAGCTTACCCTCAGTGAAACACTTGGGCTTGCTTATGGGAAATAATGAGATCAAGTTGTGATGGGATGGGTGAGAAGCTGAGACTCAAAGTAAAATTTAAAGCTACGTTCAGTTTGTTCCTTGCCTTTGGTTTTGTGACAGTCACGATGGAAAACCCCGACTCACATGAATAGGTGGTGAAAGGCAACATAGATTTGATTGCAAATTTTGACAGAGATGGATATTGACTGAAAGTAGTAGTAGTCTGCAAGTAGTGGGCAAACTTGTCACAACCTCTGTCAAATGCTGAATTATAGCACTGGATATGTTGACGGGAGGAGAAGCTTCCAAAAATTCACTTAGGAGTGAAAACATGTCAAATTGTCCCTACTTAACTCTTCTGGTCCAAAGAACATGTTCTTCTCTTGAAGCCCTCAATTTTGTTTGGCTCCAAATGAAAACCAAAGGAAATGTTGTTTTGGCTTTCCAACACAATCCTTGTGCTTTGTATTTAAAAGTCTCTGGAGCGTCAATAGTTTACCACCTCATTTGACAGGATTTCACCACATTCAACACTCTGTGCTTTCTGCTCAGCATCACCGACTTTCATTATGAATCCAATTATAATCTACATTTCTACTGGCGCAGGGTTGTCTCCCACTTCACTTTTTCCATTTCAAAATTTGATAAACTTTGTTTCATTGCATCCAAGGGAATGTCAGCTAGCTAACAGTGGCAAAACACATTTGTCTCTACCTGTTGATATGTCATAATTGATATGGTGATATTAAAACAAAATGGGTAATTTAAATTATTCATTTTAATTTGATGTTTTATTTAATTGTAAACTCTTGAGCACATTTAAATATAAAAATTAGTAGCTCTGTATTTTATTTTAATCTAACCATTTGGCAATATCACTACCTCTGCATCCCACTGGAAAAGTTAAAACATCTTTTCAAGCTGAATAATCCAGGTAGTCAAAAAATTCAAACATTTTTCCATCAAGTCATCTAGAGATAGGTTTCAAATGATGACCTGGTTTAACCATTTTTTACTTTGTTGACTACCCGGATTATTGAGCTAGAAAATATGTTTTTCCTTTTCATCCATTTTGGTATTGATTTGCCCCAATTTTTCTGAGCAGCCTAATCTATATCTCTGTCCCTATAAAGGGAGTTGGGTGGGTCACGTGCTGGACTGAGTACTAAGGATGACATTCGGATGAATATCGAAACGTTTCATTTTGAACCTATGTCCAGATGAGCTAATGCAAATATTTTTGACTTTGAACCCCTCATTTCTTGTCATAACAGATGGAAATGAACTTGGTGACTAATTCGGGCATGTTTACATTCTAAATGTTGATCAAAAGCACTGTCCCTATGAATGAGATAGATTATTATTATTATAATACATCTCCACTACATTTGCGCCTAGCTGTTTGTGGGAATAATTACCATATACAGCACATACATTGCTGTTGCTTCCTCATTGGAGAAAAATCCCCCAAAAAAGACAAGGCTCAGTCATATAGCAACATGGCTCTGAATTTTGATTTTGATTTTTTTAATGTCATAGTTAAAGAAAGGCCAAAAGACAGATATTTTTCTGGGGCGAAGAAGGGTTTTTGAAGGGCTACCCAAGTGGGTAATCAGATTTGCACAACTTG
Organism: Regalecus glesne; assembly: GCA_900302585.1. Lineage (NCBI taxonomy): Eukaryota > Metazoa > Chordata > Actinopteri > Lampriformes > Regalecidae > Regalecus > Regalecus glesne. The sequence continues at coordinate 4,410 of OMLC01096027.1, read as the reverse complement.
ACTTCTAGGAAGAAAAAAAGGCTCTCAATTTCTATCTATCCCTGTTTGTCAACAAATGTATGTGCGTGCTAGTATGTATGTTTCTACTTACTTGTCTACGACCTTCTTTCTCTTGGCAGGGCTGAGGGTCTCCAGCTGTAGGCTGGGCTGGTTGATATATAACACTGCCAGACTGAAGTATGAGTTCCACACCTGAACACACACACACACACAAACACATACACACGAACGATTGCTTGAGCATACTGGCAAAAAAGATGCACACAGACAGACAAGGCTATTCAGATGTCCTACACATATCATTCATTAACCAGTGCTATTATAGTACAACCCTCTTTAACCCCTTCCTTGTAACAAATATATGAATTTTTCTTTCAAATATCCTTGATTCTTTGCATATAATGCTGTTCTGGAAGCGTTTCTTTAATTTGTGGGTTATTATGTTTCAATGCTCTGATGATTCACTTTTTCCTCATTCATGAATTCCCTTCAAACTCTATTTCTCCTTTTAAACAAGGAATGCTTCAGGGTCAACAGTGGTTTCTCCTACTGCTTCTTAAAAAAAAACCCAAAAAACCCCAACAACAACATTATTTGGCTAAAACGGAAATGCTTTATCAGCACCAGCACCAGAAGTGAATTCAGGTCAATCAGACAGGTGAACAAATTTATATATTCCAATGGATAGGAAAAGGCCCTAACATTGCCACTGACAGGTGGCAAAGTCAATAGCTATACTTGAATTAACCATGGTACTATAAAGGCATTTGGAAAATAGCCTCCATCATTTGGTTTATCTCAGATCTCTTTTTACAAAATTAAGCTAAAGTCAACAGATGACTGTGGCAAATTTCAGTTATAGATGAGGCTATGGAGCAGAGGCACACACACAACATACTAGATGAGGGCAAACAGGCCATTTAATTAAAGTAGAAAACATTTTAAAACCACTTGAGTTAAAACTTCTTAAATTATTTCAAAATAAGACATCAAAAGTGTCTTTGATGCATTCTCAATAATCCAGGGAAGGGGATCACAAAAAGTTCAACTGGATGAGAAGTTTATTCAGAAACTTGTTTTGTTTTAAACCTATGTCTAGATGACCTGATGCAACTATTTTAAATCTGTTGACTACCTGAATTATTGAGTCTGAAATGAGTGTTTTTATTTATTTATTCAGAAACATTTCATCACTCAAACAGGTCAGGGACAAAACATTTCTGAAAAAAAACACTTTTTATCCAGATAACCAATTCACCTTTTTGTGAAGACATCAAGAGTATTTTATTGAGGAGAGAACTATGGAGGTCCACATCCCTGCAGTTTTCAGCTTTCACTGGCTCTAGTGGGAGTCTTCATGGGGGTGCAGCCATGCTTAAACATATCTTTGGTCAATTAGGCTAGCTTGAGACAGGGGCAACCTCATCCCACTTATCACATAGTTCTAAAGAATTTTAGAAGACAGGCTAGATGCCACTGTCATTTTCTCTATTTCAGTGCTCATTTGGTAAAAGGCGGGTAAACACCCTGAACAAGATCACCCATCCACTACAGGGAAGAGCAGTTCTGGGGAGTAGTGACTTGGTCCTGCTCTGCAGGTGCTGGGATCACACCTGCAACCTTCCAATTGTCAGACAACCGCTCTACCCACTGAGCCATACTGTCCGAATAAAAGTCACCCAACCTAGAAAAAAAACTCCTGTTTTGTGTGTGTGTGTGTGCGTGTGTGTGTGTATTTGTGTACTTATTTAGAATCATATAAGTACGACTTAGCTGGTGATAGCTTCTTACACATGTCCCTCTCAAGTGCAATCTTCCTTGTAAAAGTTAAATCATTCGATTAAGTCCAGCAATACGGACATGTGTTAATTTTGCTTCACCACTGTCATGTTCCTGATAACTTGGCAATTTATCAAACATACATTTACTATGTGTATTGCAATATATGCTTTTGCTCTTGTCTGAGGCCCTGTGTATAGTACTGTCAATCTCGATGTGTATGTGTGTGTGTGTTTGTTTGTGTGATGTATGTGCACAAGTGTATGTCAATTTTTCTTTGTATGTCAGTGTCTGGGCTGTCTGAGTTAGTGGAGAGGGGAAGCAATCACATCTCTCGGTCGAAGTTACGCACCTTAAAGTCAAAGTCGGCCTCTGTGAAGTTCTTGTGCAAAGCAGGGGACAGATGTTGAGTTGTGGTCACAATAATGCTGTGGAGAAAGATATATGCGCACATATATACAAAGTTCAAAAATAAATCAATATCACCTTAACTTATTTGTAGCTAGATCATTTGTTTGTGTTTGTGTGTGAATACATTTATTTGGATGACTTGGCAACGTAGATGTGAAAGTGGTTTCCATAGAAACATTTCTGAACCACAAATGAAACTGTGTTGATAATTACTTATGTCTACATTCCTTCCTTCTTGCACAGTGTATAGTTGTGTGTGTGTGTGTGTGTATGTACGTGTGGTGAATATATATTGGTCAAGTCCCCCCTGAGCAGGGGGCAGTAATATATTGGGACCTTATGGGATTAACACCCCCCCCCCCCCCAACACATCTGTTTCACATGGTTTATTTGCTTGGAATAAATGAAAATGGTGTGGGCAAAATGGGGCCATGTTGGGGCCAGGATCCCACCTCAGCTGGCACATAGAGCTCTTACTTTCACAGCAGAGATTATCCTCATCTAATAGATTTGAGCTTACTCTTTCTGCAAATAGGTCTCCATGCTGTGTAATGAGATGAGCATCCTGAATTTGCAATCAAAATGCTGTCGCAACTTTTATTTATTCTTTCCACCACACCCACCACAATACTTGACTAGAGAAATAGAGGCAGAAGAAGGGTGCAGAGATTTTTTTAAAGACACAAATTACTGATTTGCACAGGACTAATATTATCAGATGACCTCTTTTAATGCTGAAAGATGAATTTTTTGCACCCAAATTTTTACTTTACAAATTATGGACACTGCTGATTCACATGACATTTAGATCACAGATGACCTCCATGATTACTTAAAATTACTAGGGGTCTCCATGTAATACTAGTATACTAGTCCCATGTGAGTAGGAAATTAGACACAGCCAGTGAGTAAATTCACAGGATATAAGGTAGGAAGACAAATGAGTATGCTGTGAGCTCATATGTGTGCACATGTGTGTGTGTGTGTGTGTGTGCATGTGCTTTTTTCTCAGTTTCTCATACTTGCTGGTGAGGAGCCTCATGACGCTCCAATCACGAGGGAAAATGCTGAGTTTCATCAGATTCCTGAACACGCACAGAATCTTTAACAAGAACTCCTGAGTAAGAGGTGAGGAGAGAAGGATAAGAGAGAAAATCCTGTTGGAATTTTAGTGTACAATAAATTGGTCTTTATCCGTGCTGTTATAAAAACAACTACCCATCTAAAACCAAATAAAAATCCCCCATGGCTTAGCTATGTGTGATGTGTGATATAAAACAGACAAAGTAGACTGTAATGTGTGCTGCTCTTGAGAAGTAGCCTAATGATGGTAAATATGTTCAATGTGACACAAGTACTTAACTTTAACATTGTTGATATCATCCTAATTTGTTTGACTGTCCTTTTTTTGAACTCTGTTTTGTCCTGTATAACTGCACCCATAAAAATGCACACATGAAGCATAACTAATTCAAACTAATTTAAACAAGGCTGCAACAAATTATATCTGTAACTAGTTAATGTTTTGATACATACTCAATAATCCAGGTATGGAAATCACAAAAAAGAGGTGAATCAGTTCAACTGGAGTTCAAGTTTATTTGGAAACGTTTCGTCACTCACCAGGTGACTTCTTCAGTCTGAGCTGACTGAAGCACCCCCCCCCATAAACAGTACCTTGATACCACACAACAATAGGCTGGGTTCATATGAGAGTTGGGGGATCAACTGCACATTCAGTGACAAAGGGCACCATTCACAAAGGATTGGGGAATATTTGCAATCACGGCATTGTAAGATGCCGATAGGTGTACTCTCAGACCACCACCCCTATTCAAAGACGACCGTTCCCTCTTCACATAAATGGCCTCCTTCACCCCCCTTTCAAACCAGCGTTCCTCCCTATCAAGGATGTGAACATCATCATCCTTGAATGAGTGTCCACTAGCCTGTAGGTGGGTGTAGACCGCAGAGTCCTGACCCGACGTGTTGGCTCTCCTATGCTGCGTCATCCTCTTAGCCAGCGTCTGTTTGGTCTCCCCGATGTACAAGTCACTGCAGTCATCCTGGCATTTAACAGCGTACACTACGTTACTCTGTTTGTGCCGGGGGACCCGATCCTTGGGGTGGACCAACTTTTGCCGCAGTGTGTTCAGGGGTTTGAAAGCAACCGAGACGCGATGTTTTGAAAATACGCGTCTCAACTGTTCCGACACTCCC
>OMLC01096026.1:0-30824 GCA_900302585.1 Regalecus glesne | reverse complement strand
GAATAGGGATAATTAAATACCCTCTTGTCCTTCTTCCATTTCTTTCTCTTCCTCTGCCCCCCTTTTTCTCTTGTTTCTCTTTCCCTCCTCCCTGTGTGTCTAAACCCGCAGACATCCGCGTGAACTACTGCTATACAAAGTTTGAGAATGGTCGCTGCCTTGTTCCTAAGCCTGTCAACACCTCCAAGGAACAGTGCTGCTGTACAACCATGCCTGGACAGGGCTGGGGAGACCCCTGTGAGATCTGCCCCAGCAAGGAAGAAGGTGAGTGGAGTTTTGGTCCCATTCAGATGATGCTCGCAAATGTGCACACACATGCATAGCATGCATCTACGTGTATATTCACTCCAATTGTTAAGCCTTTCTACTGTTTTGATGATGTTTGATGATATGTGGCTCTATAAATTCTGTGTCATTGTGTTTCAGAGGCCTACCGTCTCCTCTGTCCTAATGAGGGCTATCAAAGGGGCCCAGATGACGATCCCGTGGGTATGTTCGCCATCTACTCCGTGTCATCCTTAGATCGTTGCTGCATGATGGGATATGTAATTTATGTCTGTTTGTGTGTATGTCCTCTTGCGTGGGTTTTCCGATCGCAGATATTGATGAGTGCCGCCTCGATCCTTGCGTCAATGGCCAGTGTATCAACACTGATGGATCTTTCCGCTGTGAATGCCCAATGGGCTACCACCTGGACACCACTGGAGTCACCTGTGAAGGCCAGTCTGAACTCCATTTCTCTCTCTGCCTCTGCTTCGTCTCTTTCCCCTTCCACTCTGCCTTATTCCCATACACCCTTTCTCACTCTGTCTCCAAATATCAACATGAGTCATACACTCAAACACAGGTCCTTCACATGACAACATGAAGCCACATCAGACACTTCAATGGAATGGATGATGTTATTATTGTCTCACTACAGACACTGACGAGTGTGATATTGGCAACCCTTGTGGCAACGGAACATGCACAAATGTCATCGGGGGATTCGAATGTGCATGCAATGAGGGTTTTGAACCAGGTCCAATGATGACCTGTGAAGGTATGTGAAATTTGGCTACACTTTCAATACACTATACAGTCTATAAAGCTGTCTGTAAACCACTTGAACTTCATTTTTACTGCATCCTACCTAGACATAAACGAGTGTTCCCAGAATCCACTCCTCTGTGCGTTCCGCTGCGTCAATGTGGTGGGTTCCTACGAGTGTAAATGTCCGACGGGCTACGTGCTGCGGGAGGACAAGAGAATGTGTAAAGGTACCAAAATTAAGTGCTAAACTGTCACTGTAAGCTGTCTTTGGAGAACACAGGCTAAGCAGCTCAGACCCTCCATAAAGTTACATAATACACTATCTGTGGGAGACCCTCAGGGGCTTTTTGTGTAAGTTGAACTCTGGAAACTGTAACTGGCCAGGCGACTGTTTACACCTCCACGCTCTCAGATAGGTGGGAACTATAGCAATGGCTGTGTTTGGGGGAAGGCCTGGGGGATCTGTCCGTGTCCATAGCATCACTGTTTACATTACAGCTCCAAACACACCACCATCTCTCCCACTGCAAGCCCCTAACAGTAGAAAGAGCAGGTTGTTAGGTTACACTCACGTCTCCAGTACTGTGTGTGTATGTGTGTGTGTGTGTGTGTGTGTGTGTTTGTGTAAATTCTTTCACATCTCTGCATTACATCATTAGATTATAAGAGCAGTACTGGCATACACACATTCATATGTTTTGTTCTAAGTGTGTCATCTCTCCCCCCCTAGACCAAAATGAGTGTGAGGACGGTATAGATGATTGTGCCAGCAGAGGAATGATGTGCAAGAACCTGATTGGTACATACATGTGCATTTGTTCTCCTGGATACACGCGCCAACCCAACGGAGAGGGTTGCATGGGTAAGACCACATCAGCTTTGTGTCAGTGATTTTTCATAAGAAACTGTGACACACTAACATTTTGTCATTGTTAATGGTTTCACATTTTGGCTGTCACCTATTTTGGGAAAAGAGCCTGTGAAGAGAGCACAATTGCTAAGGATGAACTGTATGGACCTAAATCAGTATTCTTTCAGAAATTACTACTGGAGACAGCATTGTTCGACAGATGTTGCAGATGTTGATTGATTCACTTCTTTGTATAAAATCAATTGCCATGCAACCTGTATGACTTTTTCCTTTTCTCTTCACTCGATCCATGTGTTGTAGATCTGAATGAGTGTGCAGCCAAGCCTGGCATCTGTAAGAATGGTCGCTGTGAGAACACAGTAGGAAGCTTCCGATGTAAATGTGACCAGGGATTTGTTTCCAATCCCACACATACAGAGTGTATAGGTATGTAACCATTCTAACCCTCTAGCTCCTCTATCACTTTCACTCGCTTTCACTGTCTCTCTGACCTCGGGGGAACTTGATGATGAACAGATGATGGTCTGTAGTGTTCTCACAGCTTCCTCGATCGGGTTGATCCCGGCTCTATTAGAAAAGGTTGCCTGTCTGCAAAATAATATAGGGGAAATATATTTTGTGTGATATTTAGAGGATGCCTGGCTCCCATAACCATTTATCGTAATATTATATTGCCTTAGTTTGAGTCATGGCTACGTGTTACTGTCAAGATAAGTCTAGACTGCATTTTAAATCCTCTTATGACCTTCCTCTCTAATCTGAAAATATACTTCTGAATAGACATAAGGGATTGAACTCTGGGAGAAACGTTGCTTTGGTGTATTTTGAGCAATATTCTTAGTATCTCTGTGGAACCAGACATTGGTGATAGAACAAGATAGAGCAGTTCGGCTCCTTATGAGGCCAGGGCCTGTCAGGAAGGCTTTGTCTGCTTGATAGAAGGACCGATTTTGGACAGAAGCGTCTTAAGAACCTCTGAGTGGATTACCATCCTCAGAAATTTTATTTTTCCTTTCGTTCTTCACCTTTGCCTCAACAAATCAGTCCTTCTGACTGTCTTAACTGTCTCTTTTTCCCTTCCTGTCTCTCGCTCACATACGCATGCAAACTCATATGCATGCATGCCCCCCCTCCCCCCTACTCCCTTCTAGATAACCGTGAGGGCTTCTGCTTCACGGAGGTACTGACCACTCTGTGTCAAATGACATCGAGCAACAGGGTCATGGTGACCAAGTCAGAGTGTTGCTGCGACGGAGGCAGGGGCTGGGGTACAAACTGCGAGCTCTGCCCCTTATTTGGGACCACCCAGTACAAGAAGATGTGCCCCTTGGGACCTGGATACACCACTGATGGCCGAGGTATCTTGTGAAAACAACCTAGATCTCAGTAGCATTTCCATTTCAAAAAACAGGATTAAAAGGCAAGAAGTAAAGTCTGCAACTTAATGCATTGAAAAATACTTCCATAAAGCAACAAGGAATTAGAACACTGCATAATGTTAAACTTGGGTTTTGGCAGGAACTTAAATTATTGTTTCTTCCTTGATACGCACCAAGCTTAATGTAACTCTTTCCTGTTGCCCAGATATCGATGAGTGTCGAGTAATGGGGAACCTGTGTAAGAATGGTCAGTGCATCAACAATATGGGCTCCTACAGTTGCATCTGCAAAAGTGGCTACACCACTGACATCACTGGCACGCATTGTGTGGGTAAGGTTCAATTACATCTCCAGCACTTACTTAATGGGCCGGGTTCCTCGTATGCCTGCCCCCATTTTTCATTCCCACTGTCTAGTAAAGTGTTGAAACGACGTGGGTGGACTGCCTATGTGCTACTCTTAAAAAAACAGTCCAGGTCTGTCTGTCTCATCTCCCCTTAAGGAATTTCTGGCCTTGAGATCAAGCCTTCTCTCTCTCACTCCCTCTGGCTCTTGCTTTCTCTCTCTCTCCTGCCGTCTCTTCCCCTCCTTCTATCTCACTCTCTAGATGTGGACGAGTGCATCCAGGCACCCAAACCTTGTAACTTCATCTGTAAGAATACGGAGGGAGGCTACCTTTGCTCCTGCCCACGCGGATACATCCTACAAGAAGATGGAAAGAGCTGCCGAGGTGAAAAACAAAAACATACTCACATACATGTGCGTCAACACTGGCATGCAGACAAGCAAACAAGACACGTATGCAGTCATGCGCACATGCACACACATAGAGCCAAGCTAAATGCCTGAGTATTCCGAAATACCCCATGATAGCCTCAGCCTCGTAAATAAAGTGTCCTTCCTCTGCTGCTCAGATCACTTGAGTTCAGTGGCACGCAGCATTTCCTCTTTACTTAGTTTCCAGGTTAGAGTCACAGTGGTGGTGGTGGAAGAGCCGGGCCTTCTGCCAGTGTTCTGCTTACTATCCGAGGATACTGACTGGTGTGAGTGTGCATGTGTGTATGTGTGTGCATATGAATGAATGTGCACCTCATGTCCAAGGCATGTGACATGGTGTATCTGGCTGTATCTTTGTTTATCCAGTTTGTTTTTGAGTCTAAACTAGTGTGCTAGCGGTGTTCATTTTTTTAGGGCCCTTATCTTTATTTACTACTTCAGAAGTTTACCCCTGTAAGCACCCCCTTCTCTCCCCCTGCCATGTATCCGGTGTCTGGTTCAATGGCAGTTCATTTGTAGGTCACTGACTGTAGAAGGACTGGAATTTGACTAAGAAAAGTGCAGAACCCATACAAGTGGCTCATGTGCTGCTCTGAGACAGCCCTGGCCACAATATTCCACGCACTCTGCACAGTCATAGCTTGATGATGGCAGATGCCTGTTGCACTGTGTATTAACCAACTGTAACAGTATACGTAAACTGATACTATGTTTTATAAATTGTTTCATTCGCAGATCTGGATGAGTGCTCAACTAAGCAACATAACTGTCAGTTCTTGTGTGTCAATACCATCGGTGGGTTCACCTGCAAATGTCCTCCTGGCTTCACACAGCATCATACTGCCTGCATCGGTAAGATGCACACACACACACACACACAAAATATAGACACATTTACATATTTCTCATAACAGATAAGATTCAGTATAAACCTATAATTCCATCTGGCATAACATTTTATTTAGATTAATTTAAACTGCATGTATCCTGTAGCCATGTATCCTGATCCACAGTGAATTCGGCATGGTCTCTTACAATGTAATCCCTTCATATCTCCCATTCTAGCTTGTAAAAGGACCTACAGAGCCCTATGTCTAATTCTTCACTAATCCACTCTTTTAGAGTTAATGGACTCAGGCTGATATCACACTGATCTTATTAGGCTTGACTGGTTTATAGTCATAGCAGCTTAGCGATGTCTTGTTATGGAACATCGCAGTGGATTTCCATGGCTACCACAAGCTTTTTACACAGACCACAAAGCAGCTCCCATGACCTCACATTGAATCAGGCTAGAGAAACCCTTATCCTTTAGTATGGAGTTGCATGCAGTGACAAGACGTGGTGTGTTGGTCTTGCTTAAGATGGAAGTAGCGTGAACACTTGGCCGATACATTAATTAGAGGAGGAGCACCTGTTCAAACTTTTCATAGTATAACTCGCTCCAGTGCAAGTCACTCAGCCCAAAAACTGCTCTAGAGTAGTTTCATCAACCAATGGCTATAAGTTTGTGTATGGCTATGACCCTCTCATCCTTCTGTAAGTAAGTTGACAATAAAGCTTAGTTTTTTTTGAAAGACATGTTTTCAGTAACCTAAATCAGGCATTATAATGATTCTCAATTTATAACACTACAGGCTAGGATCAAGCCCTGCTTTGTCATGCACAAGGGACCTGGGACTTTACTCTCTCCTTTGAGATCTGAGCCATAGACTGACCAACTCACCAATAGATGACTAACCTGAGCCTTACTCCCTGTCTGTCTAGACAATAATGAATGTGCCACAGACCCCAACCTGTGTGGCTCCAACGGTGTCTGTCAGAACAGTCCAGGAAGTTTCAACTGCGAGTGTCAGCGAGGATTCTCACTAGATAATACAGGACAAAGCTGTGATGGTCAGTAGCAAATTTGTAGTACGCTCCGCACATGGCAGCCAACACATCAGTGATGGTGATCAACCATAGCTAACCATTTTTATGTGTGTCCCTGACAGATATGGATGAGTGTGATGGAAACCACAGGTGTCAACATGGCTGTCAGAACTTAGTAGGAGGTTACAGGTGCAGCTGTCCTCAAGGGTACCTGCAGCACTACCAGTGGAATCAGTGTGTGGGTGAGTGATGCTACCAACTTTCTTTCTCACATACAACCCCTGTTGCTCAGCTACCCGCCTTTATGCCTCACCCACTTGTCCAGCAGATCATTTCCTTGCTTTGATAATACTTGAAAGAAAAGAAAATGTCCTTTAAGCTAACTGTCCTACCATATGCTGACAATCCCTATCCTGCTTATTTAAAGTGCTTAATTTGACCATACAAATGTTGAAATCTTGCAAACTCTGGAAAGCAATAAAACATGGGGTATTTTATGTCAATGGGGCAGCATAGCCCTCAGGAGGTAGGGTGGTTGTCTAGCAATTAGAAGATTGATGGTTTGATCCGCGGTTCCTTCAGAAGATGCTGATGTGTCCTTGAGCAAGACACAGAACCTCTAACTGCTTAGGACAACTGCAGAAAATTATTCTGATGGGAAAATCCAGCAAATTTACTTTCTAAATTTTCATGAATATGCACTGTCCCTCTAAAAGTATTCTATTCTATTAAACTAATTTTAAGGTAACAAACTCTGTTTGATTGGAAAAGGAGAGAATAACAGAGAAAAATGGAAGAGAGGGAAACATCGTCTGTTCATTGTTCATGAGTCAAGCTACAAGACAACACTGCGGTTGACCTTTCCAAAACACTGTTTTGTGTCTTGATATCTCCACATATGTTCTGACATTTTTCCCAGAATTTTCCGGTATTGTTTGTGTCTTCTAACTGAAACAACCCTCGTTTGTTTACTTCCTCATGACTTCCTGTGACCCAGATGAGAATGAATGTCAGAACAGCCAGATCTGTGGGGGAGCATCATGCCATAACACCCTGGGGAGCTTCCGCTGCCTTTGCCCTACTGGCTTCAACTATGAGCAGACCAGTGGAGGATGTTCAGACATCAATGAGTGCTCCATCACCCAAAACCCCTGCAACTATGGCTGCTCCAATACTGATGGAGGATACCTCTGTGGATGCCCACCTGGATATTTCCGTGCAGGCCAAGGGTAAAGGAGCGTGTGTGTTGTGGGGTGTGTCTGTGAGCATGTGGACTCGAGTGAGGTACACTTAACTAATGATGGGCATACATGTTTCAGGCACTGCATCTCGGGTTTGGGCTTTGGTGGTGGTGGTGGACAGGGAGGAGAGACAGATGACAACGCTCTATCTCCTGAGGCCTGCTACGAATGTAAAATCAACGGCTACCCCAAGAAGGGCCGCCAACGTCGCAGCACCAACTCAACACTGGAGGACCTTCACGGTAACATACAGGTAATCTGTCTGACCATGTTATCTGCCTCCCATCTGTCTGTCATTACATCTCTCTGTATGTCACCCACATTTTTTTAGCTTTCACTAATCACATCCCATCTACATCTTTTCTATATCCTTGCTTGGCTGAGCAGGAGGTCAGCCTGGCTAGTGTGGATATTGAAGATCCCCTGCTATTCCACCTGAACATCAGTGACCTAAGCAACCGTGACCACATTCTGGAGTTCACTCCTGCCTTGTCCACCCTCAATGACCACGTGCGGTATAGTATCAACTATGGAAATGAAGAAGGTTACTTCAAGATCAACCAGAGAGAGGGTTTAAGCTATCTGCATCTGACCAAGAAGAAGGCCCTTCTCCCAGGGGCTTATGACCTTCAGATTGTCAGTGTACCCCTCTACAAGACAAAGGAGCTGACTGAGCTGGAGGACAGACATGATAAAGACTACCTCACAGGGCAGCTGGGGGACATTCTAAAGATGAGGGTGCAGATCATCCTTCATTAACCACCACAGGACTGAGACAGGCAGATGTTACCTGCAGCTTCTAATCCAGTGTCAGTCCCAAACTCCCCCGAAAGGTTAAACCTGACCCATTAGGAGGGGAGAGGAATCTCTGACTCTGGGTCAGCAGTTAGGGGGAACTTCTTCCTGTTCCCAATTGCAAGAGGGGCTTGCCACCAAAGAGACAAGAGAGGAATGGGGGACTGCATCGTTTGATTCCCAAAGATGATTCTACATATCATAGATACAATCTTTCATGGGTTTTGTTTAAATGCCAGCTGAATCTGGCTGTGAAAGATATGGTCAAATGAAGAATATAATGCCCTGACAAACAACTTCAGCTGTGTGAAGTGCTTTGGAGAGTGTGAGTAAGTTTTGGAAGAGTAGGATTTAGCTTTGTATGATGATATGTGGAATCAGGCACCACTTTGAAGGGCACATGGACTGCAGAAGGCTCTAATAGTTGAGTGTTTCTATACTCAGCTTAGGTGGAAGAAAGCGGTGAGTTCCAATAGTTTGAAGTGACTCATTTCCTCCCCTCAGGTAAATGACTAAATAAAACTGGATGTGAAAGTAAATATCAATTTTCTTCTCCCCCAGTTTATAGCTTGTTGGTGCAGAGATGAATAAGAAATGTTAGGAGAGGAAAGGAACACACAAGTTACTATTGAGATGTACTCGTGTCTGAGCTTAAATGACTTCTTCTGCATATTTAAACTTTTCTTTTTCATCTTTCCTACTGACTAGAATATTTCATATTTACTGGTGCTAGCAACACAACCACATAGACTTCTGAATGCACTGTGCTACTCTACAAAACTCAGTAGTCAACAAAATGCAATCCCATCAGCCATTCTTAAGATTTCATGTCTTTGCAACAAAACAGTTAGCTTCATACCTTGTCTGCTCTCCTTTATACTACATGTAAATTAAGTGTGTTTATACTGTAATAATCAATGCCACTTTTAATCTATGAAGCATTTGTAAACTAGAGGAACCCTTTTAACGGAGGGGTTTGTAACGGTGCTTATAATGACCAACTACTTCCTTTGTAAACTGTGTATACATATACACACCTGCACACACACACACACACACACACAAACACACATAAACATTGTGATGATGCCAAACCTGGGCCTTCATGATTATGCACTGAGGTCTTCATGGCCATACATTCTCTCACAATTACAATCAGTGCTGCATCGCCACGGACCAGCCTTAGACACCTGTCTGTGTTCCCTGTTCACATCAGTGAGGGTTTAGTTGTAAATTCACAATAAAAAAACATATTTTTGGTGTATATGTACTTATTGCTGTGCTTTCTCCCAACTTTATCCATCTTTTTTTAAGGGACCATGAGCGGCTTTCTATCTACTTCAGTCTTTAACAAGGGTTGAAAATGCCTCCTCTCATCACAGATAGGTCTTTGTTTTTCCTTATAGTCAAGAGGAGACCAATAAAATCCAATTGACTTTTTAAAAAAAAGCCATCAGACAACAAACAGGCTAGACATCCTTTTCTCACAGTGCCCCCGTGTGGATATACTGAGGACTTGTTTATTTTTATTTACAACTTTTAAACAAGATTACCAGTAATCGTCTTTCACATTTTGAACGGTGACCCAAGTATAAAAATGAAACCAAATTGAACAAACTTAACTTATTCTACAACTTAAGTATATTAGATTTTTTACAGCTCTACATCTGAGTAGCAAAAATATTAAGTTTTCAGTCGCGTCCAGTTGAGCCAAAACCTCCACCTCCACGCTCAGTTTCATCCAGGGTCTGACAAATCAAGAAAACAAAATAAATAAAGGATATAGCATTACAACAAGATAAGCTGTAGTAGTGAAAGTAACCCGTTGATATAATTTTAAGACCGGCTGAAAAAAAATTTTTCTCAAGTAATGTGTATATTGTGCACACGAGGTAGCCATGTATTCGACTTCACAGAGTACGTTACCTCAAGCTCCAGAAGATCTGGGTAGCTAATTTTCTCACACACTAGCTGAGCCACTCGGTCACCTTTTTTTACTGGCAGACAAAAGGACAGAAAGGGAGAGATGAGTTACAACTAGTGCAGACGGTGCTAAATGTCTACAACTGATTATTTCGTTTGCTAGAGACACAAGGGCCTCAACGTGTTTGTAAAGCAAATCCTATTTCCATCTTTTGATTGGTTACTTTAGATATGAAGAGAAAATTAGATCAAATCAGCCACCTCCCATTTGAAGGGTATTTACAGTCACTTTTGGTATGAATTAGCCAAATTCAGGCAAACGGAGGGATCTTGACAGAATGTGTTCACTCAAGTTAGCTTTTATTATACACATAAAAAAAATTCCCAATGTAACTATGTCACTTAGGGGGATTATGAATATTTTCTTATTAAAAAATCCACTTTATTTTGTCACTGTATTTTTACGAGTTGGAATTCTTGCAATGAAATATGCCTTCTGCTTTCAGCCTATCTTGTATAGGATCAATGGACATCTGCAATGCACAAGGAGCAAGCAGTCAGGGGTTCAGTGTCTTGCTCATGGACCCTTCAACATGATTTCTGAAGGATCTGGGGATCAAACCAGCGACCTTCCGATTGCTAGATGACCCACTCTACCTCATAAGGCATGGCACCCCTAACTGTTAGTAGACTGGTTTGTTTACAACTTATCCAGTCTAGCGACCACTCAAAGCATTTCACAATGAATGCCTCATGCCGAGTTACCACAGGTCATAACAATTTCCATCTTAGCACATGAGAGGTTGACTTTTATGTCACAATTAGTTTCTATGTTGTTGAGGTGGAACATGCTGGAGATTAATGCTAAATACCCGTCCTTACATCCAGCGGTGGGGTCTAACCCACAACGTCTGGCTAGTCAATTCCTGAAGTTGTACGTTATACCACTGTGGTACCACAGCCCCCATTATTATATTACCAAACAAGCCTGAAAATGGCCATATAAAAAAGAACCAGTAGCTGCTTCTCTGCATCTGTTTATTTCCTCTTTGGTTTCATAAAAAAATACTAAATGGATAGTGATACCTCACCTTCGAATGGTTCCTTATTGAAGTTGAAAAGCACAACTCCAACATTCCCCCTGTAGTCCTCATCTACTACCCCAGCTGAGGAAGAAAAAACAATGACGTCTAAAGCCATTCACATGGATTCGCTATACAGTAATATACATAACCTGTAAAACTCACCTCCAACATCAATGAAATGTTTTGCTGCCAATCCAGATCTGGGTGCTACGAGGGAATAACGATAAGAGACCTTTTATGGCTTGCTCTGCATTCTATACAACTCGTAGAAACTCAGTGAACTAACTGTTGGCTAACGTGGTTTGACGCAACACTCACCTACTCTCCCATAGTGGCCAGATGGCACCGCGATCTGGATGTCTGTCTTCACGATGGCCTTGTCCATGGCGCCAACGGTGTAATCATAAGCACTTTGTAGAGTGAAAGCGGACACAATTACCTTTCTTAATATAACCTCCTCAGGTGCATGGCAAACAATGAAATGAACATCTTCCCACTAAGAAAACGTCCGTCATGTGTTGACATCTTTTTTTATCAGAAAACTAACGTCGAAAGGCATAAAAGCTCATTCATACGTATAAAAGGAAGTTTGCATTCTGTAATTTGTTTGAATTTAATCTTTCACCAACCTGTATAGGTCGTAGCCTGCAGCTTTAGCTGAACCTTTAGTGGGAGTAGTGGCATGTTCGGAAAGTTTAGCAAATTTAAGAACAGGTCGGACGTCTTCTCCAGGCTGTTCCGAGTTTCTCCTCTTCAGTGGGGAAACGGCGGAGGCTTCTGTAACTTCTAGTGATGGCATGTCGACAGTGTGAGTAAAGAAATTCAAAAAATAACAATTTACGAAGCAGATTTTATGTCAGATGATTGTAAAAACAACAGCACTATGACGTTAAGCAACCCTTCCCCACTTTGGTTGCATGAATAATCTTCCCGCGCTGCTGTTGGCGCGCCAAGCGATACAGTCCAATAAGATGAACGGTTTATTTTCTTCTATAGTGTTACTGGTAGTTAGCAAACAAAGATTCTGCGCACTACCGCCATCAGCTGGAGGGGATGTCCGACCAAAATGTCTATTCACTGATAATTAAATAATAATCTGTTTTAAAGGGATCAAACCACCAACCTTCCAATTGCTAGACGACAATCCGATCTCCTGAGTTAGGCCACCCCCTAAATTACTCTAATTTCTCAGGTTTCCAAAGAATAAAAGCCTCTCAGCAGATGCTGCACATTTCCCCCAGAAGGTCCTACAACACCCAGAAATGCACTTGCTCCATATTCAAGTATGTCAATTCCGATGTTCTTGCTATTCCAGCAGTGCAGTTCATTACTATTCCCTAAAAGGCCCAAAGACTAATCTGGTCGAACCAAAAGGAAAACACAACAAATCTTTATGCACACTCAATAGTCCAGGAAAGGGAATCACAAACAGTTGAATCAGTTAATCTGGACCCAAAGTTTATTCAAAATTTTTTTTAATAAGCTCTGGATCCAAGCTCTACATAAGATGAAGATTTTGAGGTAGATTTACTTGTAGTGGATAATGGAGTTGAATAAATAAACGCATCCCACCTCCTACTCCATGTTGAATATGCGATACTCAACTTGTGTTATTTTGATCATTAGTTTACTGAGCTTGTTTTTTTACTTTTACTGTTCATCCCAATTCATTATGAATATTGTTTTTGTTACTTTATAACTCTAAATTGAACATGCTCTAACTCAATCATTCAATCAATCAATCAGGCAATAAACTCGGCAATGCATTTTAAGAGTTGTCCTCTTAAGCATCTCGATGTTTCCCTTCTTTTAGAGGCTTCAGTATAAACCATCCCCTCACTGCTCTCATCTTATTCACCTTCTCTCCCTTAATTCTCTTTGGACACTGTGCTGAGCCCCTAATCGCGACTCCCCTTGCAGTGCAGGCACTTTCTCCAGTTTGCAGGCACTAGTAAAATATCCATAACTATGCTCCCACTTCCACTTCTGTGGACAAACCACAGCTCTCGTAGCTCCAGACTAAGTATCGCGAGAAAAGAAGTTCTCGTTTAACACGACCACATTTCCTTGTTTATATAGACTATTAAGAAAAATGACAACAAGCAGTCTTACCCCAGTTGTCATACCAAATTAACAACTTAAACTGGACCAGAGCGAAAAATAATCACCTTTCTGAAGAGCACGACTTTGGTGCATGTCTTATAAACATCCAACGGAGCAACGACAGGCTAGATCAAGATGCTATGACAACTGTGTGATGCTATGGACACTAGCTGTCCCCTGTAACCAGAGCATCTTGCCTTTGCCTCGGACGACTGCCTGCATGTGGACTCCCATTCGCATGAACCACGGAGCACTTTCAAAAAGAAAAAAAGAAGATCGATGTCCTATTCGTCCAAGAAGTGTTTGCATTCTATCACTTGGTAACAGTGACGTCCGCTTCGAGGACGGTTCGGCATCTCATGCAGTTTTACTGCCTGACCCTGCCGAATGGCATCATGGATATATTTGGCATGATGCAGCACAGGTCACCCGGAACACATACCTCTCATATTGATCGATAGCTAATCGATAATATAGGTGTTCCTATCCACTGTTTCTTTATAATATGATGCAGAGAACAAATTTCATTGCAATAATACAATTATATATATATATTTATATATATTTGTATGTATGTATGTATGTATGTATACACACACACACACACATAAATATATATACATACATACATATATGTGTGTGTATGCGTTTGCATGTGCGTGCACATTAAAGTGGTTTTCATGTTGGGATAACAATGAATTGGGCAACAATGAAATGTGACTCTTGATCCTTCATGGGACAAACAGGGAACTGGTCCACATGGTGGTGACTGAAGTTTTAAAAAATAATATTAGCTGCAGGTTGACTTTTATTGGTTCTGTGCATGTGTAAAGGTACTAGTCAGAGAGTCAGCGATTGATAGATCAACCTTCTGGATGAATACTGAAGATTCAGTTATTAACAACTCTGTGACATCTGAAACAGTTCAATACTTGACCTAGATTGTTTCCTACTCATATTAACATTTTAACATTAACCGACGAAATCACGGCTCCTTTTATTGAATTCAATACAGACGGAGCAGGTTTTCTTTTATAGGATATCTATTTTCTGCAGTTTACCCAATCCCCAATCGAATACTTTAAATTAGTCTTTTGAGATAAAACACTGTTCCAAGGCTTCGTCACATCTTTATAGTTCAGATGATCCCCTGTGGCACCGGTTCCACACATGACCTCTTTTCACTCTGACATCCTTTCTATGCTCATAGCACATTTTATGATCAGTTCAGAGAACGCCACTTGATTGTCTTTGTGTTCTCACTGTGAAATGTGTCCTAGCCCATACTATTGCATAGGACCAGTGGGCAGCAGCACCCAGGAAGTTGTTAGGGGTTCAGTGTCTTGCTCAAGGACACTTTAACACACTTTCTGAAGAAGTCAAAGATCAAACCAGCAATCCTCTGGTTACTTAACAACCATCTCTGACCCCTGACCCAAGAGATCTTGATTTGTCTGACACGAGTCAAACCTGGTTTTTTTCCTGTGCTGCTCTCTTGATTGAAAAGAAATCCTTGAATCCTCCCTGCATCTGTATGTATTTGCCCGATACAGTGGCTGAGTCAGCATGTGTCTCTGTGTTAAGCTTGCTTAATTACATTGCATACACACAGTTGTCCTCTGTTCTATAGTACCTGTAAACTATATGAATGATTGAAACTAAAATATGAAAAAAATCTATTTGATATATTTCTTCATACAGTTGTATTAGGTAATCACAAATTGAATAAGAAAAACAAGCTGAAACAAAAATGAACAAAGTAAAAAATTCCATAATATACATAACATTTATGAATACAAGATCCTGTTTTACAGACGACTCCATTAACACAGAGGACTGTGGTGTGGAAGCAAAGGTACTCACAGTTTACAGTAAAAGTTTGTGAATGGTAAATTGACTTGTTCTTATATAATGCTTTTCTAGACTAACAACCACTCGAAGCCCTTTACAATGAATGACTCACATTTACTGAGCTGTTTGTACATTTTTTGATTCTGTGATTTATATTAAACAGTTATTTCTCATTCTTTGTTTTTATTTTATAAAAGTAAAAACAATTTACAAAAACAGTCATTCATAGGCATTTGCACTACACCACCATACACAGTATCTTACACTCCTCAATGAATACCAAAGTTGTTTTCTTTTTGAAGTAAGCCATATACCACAGGTTGGGTGAGTAATAAAACCAGTGTCTGTGGCTATTATTCCCTCAACCCAAAAGATATATTATAAAAAAGACTGGGAAATGCACATGACACTTGCTTTATAATTCATGGAGTGGATGGTGCAGTGACTTGTGTAATGTGATTATGGCTCATTGGAGGCCATCTTGTGCATCTGTACTTTGCCCATTGGACTATGTTATCACATTTTACCCATGCAATGAAAAGGCACGAATGGTTTTGCGTAGCATCTGACCTCAATTGTGAGTGTTTAAGTATAGTAAATGGGTTTGGGCAAGAGCTTAAGAATAAGACCCCCCCCTCATATCTGTCATGTACAAAATGTCTAAACCTCAACTGCATTGCTAAGTTCATGTTGTGGACTTGCTTGTGCACAAAATGGGTTACAGTGGTTACAGGAGATGACATGAAATGTTTACAGCAGTGGCCAGATGGTCCGAGATAACTACCTAAATGGTCTTGAAAGCCAAGAGCCGTCCCACAACAGGTCACGGCCTACCTAAACCTCCTTATTTACGACAGGAGGAGGGGTAAAGAAAAAAAAGATTGCTCACATCTGTTATAGATAATGATTAGTATCTGTTAGTCTTTTATAACATTTGGTCACATTTATGATGCTCACAATCTGTTGCGTGTCCTGGAATTAGATAATCAAACAAAAGGCTCCACAGGGGTGATGTAACATCAAGTGAAAGCTAAGCCTCTTAGTATTTCCCGATGAAACTGGAGTATTTTCATTTTTTTTAAACCAGAATCAAATATGATTTATGAACACTGTACACTCACTAAGCCAACAAGGATGCTTCTCTTTGAGTATTGTAATGTGGAAAAATCCAATGTCATTTTAAGTCTCTGGCGTTAAACCATGTCGGATATCATGCTACCGATATAGCCGCTGTGTTCTTAACTAGCAGGTTCAGTTGAAATGACAATTGCTCCTCATCCAGTGAGGTCCTCAGGAGTAGAAAGTAAGCACACTCTTGTGGTTGCCTCTGATGGCCAGTGTCGGTGGGAGGTTTTTGGTCAGAGCATCAAGCCAGGCCATGTAGAGGTAATCAGAGACAGACTCCTTACGAGCGATGGGCATGCTCCTGCAGAATGGGACACAATATAGTGCATTCAGTTGCATTCTAGCTTAGGTAGCTGTTCCATCAAGGGGTTCAAAATGTTATGTTATGGAAAAATAATTGTCTTTATTTTAGAAAAATAACTCCCAGTGTGGATTATTTCAAAGCCAAATGGAGGATCAGCTAAATCCAGTTCTGCCCATGCACTAGTACACAAGTCCGTACTTACACAATGATAAGGTTTGCGGATTTAGAGTTCTCCTGGAGCACCTCATTCAGTCGAACCTGGAGGCTGGTCTGTAAGGCCACAATTGAGATGTGTTATAAGTGATGTGGGGGTTATAGTTCCTTGTTTTCCCTTTGTCCCTTTCCTGACATTACTTAGATGGATTTTCATTGAGAAATGATCAAGAGGTTTGGTTAAGCAGTATTCATAAGAGGATATCACAGTGACGTTTGCAATCAACGCGTGTGGAGTGTCGTTCTTTTAATTGCCTAAAATATGTAAATGAGAGACTCTTGTTAAAGACTCGGTTGAAGCATCCTTCCATCCATCCATCCATTCATTGTCAACCACTTATCCAAAATCAGGTCGCGGGGGAACTGGAGCCTATCTCTGTTCTCATTGGGCGAAACGCGGGGTACACCCTGTATAGGTCACCAGTCTATCATAGGGCAGAGTAGTTAGGGGAACAGTGTCTTGCTCAAGGACAACTAAAAATACTTAACTGCAGGATCGGGGATCGAACCTGCAACCTTCCGGTCGCCAGGCTCTACCCACTGAGCCATGCCGCCCCCTCAGGTGTAGCAAAAGGGAATAAAATTGATTCATATGATAAGA
Source organism: Regalecus glesne (assembly GCA_900302585.1). Taxonomy (NCBI): domain Eukaryota; kingdom Metazoa; phylum Chordata; class Actinopteri; order Lampriformes; family Regalecidae; genus Regalecus; species Regalecus glesne. The sequence continues at coordinate 13,652 of OMLC01096026.1, read as the reverse complement.
TTATGAAGATAGGTTAAAAAAAATCTGGGACTCATATACGGAAACGTGTCTTAATGTATTTCCAAGATAGCAGTAGATTGAACACAATTCCAAGGAATATTTAAGATAACAGTCGGGGATAATAACACACCAATTAACCATAAAACAGAAAGAGGCAGAAGAAGAATAAACTCCAGAAGAAGTAAAAGACCGAAGAAGAACCAGCAGTGGCAGAAGAAGACCGAGGGGGAGTAAGGAGATGAAATAGACGAAACGCAGAAGAAGATAAAGAATGGCAGCAATTTATATACGTGAAAGGTGAATGGATTTTTTTTCCTAAAGTGCTGTTCTAGTCCAGCGACCACTCGCACTACTTTTCACCGTAAGCCTCATATTTACCAACCATGGGGTATTGAGGCTGATGCCCTTTTCCTGACCCCTCAGGGTGGGATCGAACCCAATATGTCCAAAACGGAGGCACACCCTCTACCGCTGAGCCACCGCGGCCCCAAAATGCTGGACTGGACACGGCACTATGGAGAACGCTCCCCAGGACACCACAGGTTCATAACTTTCCACCTTAAGGACTTAAACAAACTTTTTTGCTTTGGAGAATCTATCCACCATAAACTTAAACTGAATAATACCAAGACAGAGTCCGCTGCTCATGGGAGCTGAGACCCCCACCTGCCTTGACCTTGTTGGAGGAACCTGACTGGTAGGCTGCTTTGCCGGTAAGCTAGTCCACCCTCAAACTTTCTCCATTGTCTTAAAAATTAATCATTTTTTGTTTCTTCTCTCGTATTTCATCTTTTCTACACACTCCAGGTCAGGAATAGTAGTGCATGCTTAGCACTTCACTGCTAGCTAGACCTGACCAGTCTGTAACACCAGTTATTTTTTCAAACTGTCTCATAAAAACAATCCAAAGGATGATGTCCATCATATGGGTTTATGTTTATTCTCAACTGCGTGAGAGAGTGTGAGTGAGAGAGAGAGAGAGGGAGAGGGGGGAGAGAGAGAGAGAGGGAGAGAGAGAGAGAGAGTTTAAGAGTTGGTTATTTTACCTTGTCCTCAAAGCTATTCAGCTCTTCATCAGTGATCTTCCAGGGGTTCTCTCTCTTCATGGCCTCTGCCTTCGTAGGCTCTATTGACTGCTCATGCAGACGGAACGGTTCGATCATCTCCTCAAAAGCCCTCCAACTGCAGGTAAGCAAATTAGCATTTGACCAAGGAAAATGTCAACATTTCTTGTCACTGTGTTACATTTTTAGTTCTTTCACTCTCCTGAATCAATTTATTGGAGTTAGTATGAATATAAATAACATCTGAGTATTGAATGTTTGCATATCCTTAACCCACTTGAGCTTCCACCTACTTAAACTTAATACATTGTGGATTTTTAGCTCATGCTTGATCATTTCTTTCCCCCATAGTTCATCTTTTGAAATTCTTGGTGTGATAAATATTTGAACTGTGATTAAAAGTTAAGTTTTTATGCTAAAAAGGCTTGCAATACAAGTTAGGCCTCAGACTTATGTTTTATGTGCTATCGTAGGCACAAAGCAAGCGGGTCCAATTTAGTGTAAAAAAAAGGACCGCAGTCATGGCTGTAAAAGACTGCTTATTCAGCTGCACAAATACACAACTATTTATATTGTTTGTGCTGACTGGCCTCCTGTGTCCCTCTGCACGGACTGGTAAGTTTGATTTTGATGAGAACCTGTTCGGCTTCACATATATTTTTCATTTATATGTGCTCAGTAAGGAAGGCGCTGATGGAAAAGCATTTTGATTACTCTTGTTTTGTTAAGATAAGATTAGGTGTTCCTTTATCAGCCCCACGGAGAAATTTGCAGTGTTGCAGAATTAAAATGGAAAATAAAACTAGAGAGGAATAAAATATAAATGAGCATTAAAGATATAGAAGCAATGTAAACAAGGGGAAGTATTGCAAATATGACCAATATATACAGTCAACTAATTGGTATGAAATCCAGTTGTTTGTCTTAATGTAAATTTGTTCTGTTCGGGGGGCGGTGCTGGTTATAGAGTCTGACGGTTGTGGGAAGGAATATTGTTGGACAAAAGTCTGTCGAGATGTCCTGCCAGAATAGCATGAGTGCTGAAGTAGTTTGGGCTAGGAGCACAGAAGTACTACAGGGTCAAAATGTGACCTGTTTGAATGTGTTTCCTACCAGATTCAAGATTCAAGAACTTTATCGTCATTGTTCAAGCGCAACAAAATCACAATCATGTCAGCCTCAAATGGTACATACATAGAATACAAAGACAGAGAAGAAATATAAACTTAAAAAGTACAGTCTCATACATTGAATTCAAAATGTAAGCAATCCATCATCAACCACTTATCTAAAGTTAGGTCACGGAGTCATGCTGGATTCTATCCCAGCGTTCATTTGGTGGAAGTTGGGGGAAACACCCTGGACGGGTCATTCCATCACAGGGCTCGAACATTTATGGGTTCAGTGTCTTGCTCAAGGATGCTTTGACACACTTTCTGCAGGTGTCTGGGGGATCCCACCACCAATCTTCTGATTACTAGATGACCACACTACCCCCTGAGCTTCGCTACCCCTTTCTGAAGGGTTCCCAGAGAGAAGAATCCGTTCATCTGGACGCAATGTTTGAGAGAAACATTTCATTACTCATACAGGTATCATCTTCATTTTAAACTGACTGCTAGCATCCCCACCCTTTTAAATATATAATAGAGCTGCATAAAGATCAAAACCAAAAATGGTTTCATATGCAAATTGGCCATTGACTAGATTTGAAACGGTGATTTGTACTATTCAAAGAGGATTGGATAGTTGCAAGTGCAGGATTGTAAAGTGGTGACAGATGCACTATTAGTCCCCCTCGGTTCAGGGGTGATCATTCCCCTCTTCACATAGATGGCCTGTTTGGTTCCCTGTTTAAAACAGCATTTAGCCTAAAGGGTTGTAGAACTGTACTGTGTTTGAAGAAAAATCGTTATCTTTACCTGTCAGAGCGGGGTTTGACGTGAATGTCATCAATAACATTGATGTCACTGCAGTTAATTCTGAATTTTTCTAGCAGGGACTTCATCCTGCAGGACAGAGAGTAATAGACCGATTATTTACTGATAGTTAATAAAAATGGTGATTAACATCCTGAAGAATATATTTGTGATGAATCTCGCTCTTTTCTGTGCTCTGTATTTTCTTTTTGCACTCACTCCTGTTTGTCCAGCTCACTGCGTCCAGGCTGCCCGGCGATGAAGATCCTTAACTTGCAGTCCTTCCACTTCTTCCTGGTGGTGAGTATGTAGGGCATCAGCAGGGTCAGACCTGAGAAACACAGAAAAAGTCATCTGGCGTCATGAATATTTTAAGACATTTTCATTTTACACCATCAAACCAATGCATTTGGTCATAGTCACACATTTAATTTCATGGCACATACCCCCACCCTAGAGGTGTGTGTCACTCAACAATAGTAATTATTATTATTGTTATTATTATTCTATAGGGACGGTGTATATTAATAAACATCTAGAATCTAGATATGCCAGATTTAGCCAACAGGCTAATTTTCATCTGTTGTCCCAAGTAGTTAAGAGCTGGACGTCTTGGTCATGGACACTGACATGCTTCCTGAAAGAGTCGGGGACGTAACCACCAACCTTCCAACAAGCAGACAACCACCTTACCTCCTGAGGTATTCCACCCCTGTTTTATTTACCCTATTATTATCAGAGAGGGGGGTGATTTTCCTTGTATGTATCTATAGCACAGTGTCTGATGTGTGACAGAAGGGTTCCTGCCTAAGGTGTACTTAGGCCTTTACCTCCGTCATCAAACAACCACCAAACGTCAATTGTGCCTTTGGGTTGTTTCTTCTCGAACTGAGTCCTGGCCTGTTGTAGCATCTCATTCATCTTGATGACCTGTGGCGGCGGGGGGCTGGTCACTGACACTACGAGAGATGGGGAGGGGTGGACAGTGATATGTAAATATGGATTATTGGGAATGAATGGGGTGGGGCTGGCCTGTGCAGGGAAAGAAGATGGAGAGTTGACTGGGATGGTAAAAACAAGTGGGTAACAACATGAGAAAAGCACAAACATATTTACAGGTGTGATGCATATTGCACACTAATGCCTTCTACACTACAGCTACTATACTCTTGTGTGGGTGTGTGTATGTGTGTTTGGTGTGCACCAGACAGACAGTGACCCAAAGTGAATGAGAGTTTGGTAGCCCTGTCTACTGTCTGGCCTGAAAAGCTGCTCTTAGCGATGTTCCCTGCGCTGGATGAGAAGGACCGTCTTATTGGATTACTGTGGAGGGAGTGCTTGATTAGATTTCACTTCATGGCGGAGTAAAGGAGTTGGAAAAAGAGATGTTTGTTATCAGCTCAATTTGTTAAATGCATTCCCCCTCCCCTGTGAAGCAGCGGAAATGTGAGTAGGTTGGTGTGTGTGTGTGTGTGTGTGTGTGAGAGAGAGAGACAGAGACAGTCAGATATCTCCCATCAACAATATTTGAAGTGTAGTGGTGGACAGGTATGCAGTAGCCTGTGTAGTCGCTGCACTGCTAGTCACGTGACACTAGCATCTCTGCCATATGTAAAAATAAGAGTTAAAGGAAACAACTGAACTTAAATGAATAGTTGTACCTCTTGTGGTGAGAATCTGCTGAGAGGATTTTCTGGATTTCCTGAACAATCCTCTTCCTTTGCCTCCGTTTGGCATCATCTCTCTCTCCAGAGCCTCTTGCTCCCTTGCAGTCCTCAGCATCTCGTCTGTGTGGGTAAAAAATGAATAAATCAGGACGTGTATAAGATTTTCAAGCTCTTTTATCTATCCATATGTCTGTTGATTTATCTATTGATCTGTGAGTCTCTGGTTAGATATTGGATGGATGATACATTTCTTCTGGAAGCTATCTGATCCTGGTTCTATCCAAAGGGTACAATTTTATCAGCGTTATCAAAAGTCTCTTGATTATGGCTGTGTACAGGAAATGTGCATATCAAGCTATGAGAAGGGGACTTGCGATGAGACATGACTTCCATCTTAGATAAGATGTACTTTGGTTACCACTGATGGTCAACAAACTGTTTGCATACCACGTTTCTAGTCCACTGGCCAATCAGCGTGCTTTACAGTGTATGCCTCACTTTCACCCATTCAGATACACATTCCTGCACTGATGTCAGAGGCTACTATGCAAGGCACCAGCCTGGGCATCAGGAGCAGTTAGAGGTTCCATGTCTTGCTCAAGGACACTTTGACATGCTCTCTACATGAGATCAGAATTGGAGAAGTAACCATCCCATGATTGGCTCTACCTTTTGACTCAAGCCATCCAAATTCTGTTGAATTTTCCTTTACATATTTGTCATTGCACATGCATGCAAGGATATTTGTTTCTGCATCTAACTCATCCTATTTTATAGGAACATTGAGCTGCTGCAGCACTTGGGGACTTACTCCAGTTCCTTTTCTTTCTTTTTTTAAACTTTGTTTATTGGATTTTCAAGACTGTGTTTAAAAAACAATTGCACTTGAGAATTGTTATGTCCAGTTCCTTATCTTATTGCCTTTTTCACAGGCAGGAGTATGAACCCAACATATACGTCTCTGTGATGGTGGTAGGAAACCAGAGCACCCAGTGGAAACCAAATCTCAATCGAGGACCTAGGTTGAGATTCGAACCCCAGGACTTTCTTGCTGTAAGGCAACAATGAACAGTGCGAACTGCAGCGCCACCGTGCAGCCCAAGGTAAATACAGCTTTCATGGTCAAGGTTGTTGTGAATAATGAAGTTAGTTCTGTGAATATTAAAATCAGCCATATCTCACTCTCTTGTCTAACACTTGTTATAATGGAATGCATGGCATTTCCTAAGGCGAGCAGTGTAATGGCTGGCTTATGATGTTTTCATGGTGCTTCATTCACTGTTGATGGATTCACACTGATGTAACAGCTGCAAGCTGCAGGTTTTTGTTTCCAGTAAACGAAAGCTGTGATTACTTATGAACCATGAGAGACCATGGGGTGCATCGAGAGAGACTCATTCGGAGTGAGAAATATTTGGCCATGTGTTTGCTTTAATTTATTAATTCGTACTAGATAAATCAACATCTGCCACAGTGTCTTTATGCATGCTCAATAATCCAGGAAAGGAAATCACGAAAAATGTAGGGGGCTGCTGTGGCTCAGCTGTAGAGTGCGTGCCTGCAAGTCAGCCGTAGCAGGTTCGATCCCACCCTGGGGCGTCAGGAGAAGGGCATCCAGCCTTAATTCACCATGCTTGGTAAATGTGAGCCATATGTTGTAAAGAGCTTGGAGTGGTCGCTAGACTAGAAAAGCACTATATAAGAGCAAGTCCCTTTGCTGTTTTACATATAGTGTACTGTTAAGTGCTGGGAAGGCTGCCTTGATTTGTACATCAGGGAAACCATGCAGACACTGGCCAAGAGGATGGCACAACAAAAAGAAGCCAGCCACGTAAAGGGCAGGACTCTGCAGTCTATAGCCATCAACAGGCCGGTGGTCACTCTCTCAAGGATGAGGATGTGGACATCCTTGATAGGGAGGAATGCTGGTTTGAATGGGGAGTAAAAGGGGACATCTATTTGAAGAGGGAAGGACCTTCCCTGGACTGAGGGGGGTGGGTACATCTGTCACCATCTTACAATGCTGTGGTTGCATTCCCTAGTCCTCTGAATAGTACTCGTTACTATTGAAACTTCAGTCAATGTCAAACGTGCTTATGAAACCATCTTTGGTTTCAGTCACTCTGCAACTACTGTTTATAAGGGTGGGGATGCTGCCAATCGTCTCAGACTGAAGATATAACCTGTATGAGTGATGAAACATCCATGCAGCATCAACTGTTTATCTGAAGTCAGGTCATGGAGGGAGCAGTTCCAGCACAGTGCCCCAAACGTGGCTTCCCCTGACCAAATCAACCAGTTCTGATTAGGGGATCTCAAGGCATTTCCTGGCCAGCATGGAGATTTAATCCCTCCACCTGGTCCTCGGTCCACCCCATGGCCTCCTCTCAACTAGACGTGCCTGGAACAACTCACTAGGGAGGAGACTAGGTGGCATCCTTACTAGATGCTGAACCACCTCAACTGGCACAGGAGCAGTGGCTCTGGTCCGAGTCCCTCAGCGGATGACTAAATTAACAGTGAGGCACTAACACCTAGACTGTGTGTCAAAAAGCCTAGAGGTGGTAGAGTTGAAGATGCAGACATTTTAATTGGTAGTGACAAAGAAGGACAAGATTAGAAAAAAATATTTTAGAGGAACAGCTCAGGTTGGATGGTTTGGAGACAAAGCCAGAGAGGCCAGACTGAGATGGTTTGGACATGTGTGGAGGAGAGATGCTGGTATACTGGGAGAAGGATGCTGAATACGGCAAGAGGAGAAGAGGAAGATCAGAGAGGAGGTTTATGATGTGGTGAGGGAGGACATGCAGGTGGCTGGTGAGACAGAGGAAGATGTAGAGGACAGGAAGAGTATACGTAGTAGTAGTAGTAGATGGTGTTTTCATTTTATATTCATATAAATATAAAGTATATATCTAAATATAAGTAAATGTGTGCATGTATAACTTCAAGTCAATATTACTTTAATGCATAATACATATATACGTTAAAGTAAATATTTACTTTTTAGTCATTTTCAACGTTTTAATCCACTCTGATCTGATTGGGTACAGAAAGGCTATTTAAGTACACAGTAAATACATAAAAACCCAAAGAACTCCAAAGTGGATTATCTCTTCTCAGATTCCGAGATGGACCAGTAAGGCTTCTAAACGGAGGATTTTAAGTTCTATTTTGAGACATTCTGACAATGCGCTGTTTGCTCTCACGTTGTAAATGTACATCTTATTTCATATCGCTCTCTAACTCTTAGTTGATATTTGTTCGTACCGTAGGTTCAAGACGTTATGATGGAGATCCAGGATCTTCTGCAGTGGTTGGAGAATACTGATCTGAGACTCTCCTCCACCAAAACAATACTGGGGATGCCCGACTCAGCGAACGAGAGGCTTAATGCTCATCTGGTGAGACCCACCGGGCCTATCAAAAAATATGAACTGAGGAGTGAGAAACAGATCTGCTTTGAAAGACATTGTTTGTTGTCTTCAGAATCTCCTTTCTACTAAAATTCCATGAGCACTAGCACACTATGCAACCCCCCCCCAAATAAGTACACAAGGACAGCACGATGGCTGGTTGGGACCATCAACCAGAAAAAGCCCTATATGAATGCTGTCCAGTCACCATTCACCCATACTAGGGCGATGGGTTGAATGTAGAGGCTTAATTTTGTTGTGTGCTTGCTTAGAATGACAAATAAAGTGCCTTTCTTTATATCCCTTTATCTCATTGTTATATTTTCTTCAAATGTCTCCTGATCTTGCAGGAAGTGTGCAATGAGATGGAGTCAAAGCATCATGCCTACACAAATGTGAGGAATGCCATTTACAGGATGCTAGAGAGCAGGGATGTCTCTCGGGGGTCCGGCACTGAGCACAGCCTGTATGTTCTGGAGCAGAAGTGGGCCTCCGTTTTCAGCAAAGTCCAAGAACGCAAGGTGCGTCACCACGTCTTTTTTTTAAAATGCCATAAAAATAAACTATCACTTCCTCACTGTGTTGTTAATTTTAAGTGTTTAGAATGTTGTTGTTTTTTTTTCCCCCAAATTTGAATACTTTTTTATTCCTGTAGGCTAAATTCATAGAAGGATTAAGTCTGGCCAAAGAGTTTCACAGCAATATCCAGGATATTCTGACCAAGATGACCAAGTGTGAGGAGTCCATCGGGCTCCTGCCTGGCCCGAGTTTTATTCTGGACACAGTTTGTGCTCAGCTACAAGATCACAGGGTAGGTCTTGATAATGAGTAAACTCTTACTTACAGCTTACGCACAAAGCAAGTCGGGTCTACTTCATGACCCGACTTGCTCATAAATTCACGATCTTCCTCGCAAGTTGTACTTTTGTTCTCATAGATCCTGGTGAATGAGGTGAACAGTTACGGGGAGAAGAAAACCACGGTTGAGAATGCAGGCTCCAGGTTGGCAGAGCTGAGCAGAAAGGAGGACTGCGATGTGATACTGAACCTGATTATGACTGTCCAGGACCGCCACAAAAAGCTACGACAGTGCACTGCAGAAAGAGGCAGGATGCTTGAGGAGGTCAAAAAGAATGCCAAACAGGTACAAGCTCTGATCTGAGAATTTTACATCGGTAACTTGACTGGTTTACGTTTTTTTTCAGTTTTTTTTTTCAACTGTGACACGTTAAGAGTATATATATATAGTTCCGTTGCAAGTGGATCCCTTTGAAGGAAAGGAAATAATACAGTGGTCTCTCGATTTTTAGTTTAATGAATCATGGCGCCTACTAGTGGACTGGATGACTGAGGTCGAACAGACGTTGGACACGCATAAAGAGATCGCTGTGTCACATGAGGAAATCAAACAGCAGCTTACTGAACAGAAGGTAGAGTGAGAATTTCACGATTCTGGTTAAATGATATTTGTCTATGAGAGCTTTCATCGCCATCTCGCTAATTCGGTGAACAGGAGTTCCAGAAACTGCTGAGGTCTAAGAGGCCGATGTATGAGGCCACTTTGAAGAGGGGCCGCGGCCTCCATGAGAAGGCTCGAATCACCCAAGACAGACTACACCTGGAAAACCTTCTGGCAGAGCTCAAAGACACATGGGATACAATCAGTGCCAAGTCTATGGAAAGGTATCGAGTCAGAACCTACATTTCCTAGTAGGATGCGGTGATAGATGGTAAGAATCGGGTAATTAATGAGTCCTCCTGAACATGATTTTCTTTCTTAAGGCAACATAAACTGGAGGAGGCGTTGCTGTTCTCAGGCAGGTTTACGGATGCTCTCCAAACATTGAATGACTGGCTGTATAGAGCAGAACCACAATTGGCTGAGGATGTGCCTGTTGGCGGGGATAAGGACACAGTCAACAATCTGATAGACAAGCACAAGGTACACCCACTAGTCACCCACATGTCGGTTAGCACCGTTACGTCATTACAAGTAGGTTCACTTCCAGTTCGATGATGACACTGCCCCCCCACACACACACACACAGTCTCAAAACATGCATCCGAGGTGAATTGGAATCTCTAAATTGCCCATAGATGTGAAGTGCATGTGGGCCCTGGTTGACCTGTCCAGGATCTCTCTCTCTCTCTCTCTCTCTCTCTCTCTCTCTCTCTCTCTCTCTCTCTCTCTCTTCTCCGCAATATCTGATTGGATTAACCCCACCCCCTCTCCAGATTAGATTGGATTAAGGGGGTAACATCCAGCATTCAATATGGGCATAATGGGTTATGGAGATGTATTGGTGTGCTATAGTGCATGGGCAGTATTGTATAACATGTGGTCAGGATTTTTTGATTATTTAACCTCAAGCAAATTGTACAGCAGTGACATATGTGGTGTGCATATATACTTGATCCAATGTCTTATTGGTTGTTCCATTACTTCTGTTTTTCCTCTTTTTGCTGTGATTTGTTTTTTTGTACGAGTGCTATTGGCCGCTGTGGACCACAGTCAAATTCCTCTTGAGGGCACACTTGATCAGTAGAGTTGATTCTGATTCTGATTTGAAGTAATAGATTGATGTAAATACTGTATACAGCTGCATGTCTGATATTTCACTGTTAGATGTCCAGGTGGAATATACAGGATCACTGCTAACTGTAGGCTACCCGTCTCCCAGGCATTCCAGAAGGAGCTGGGTAAGCGAGCCGGCTGCATAAGAACCTTGAAACGCTCCGTAAAGGACTTGACCAGGAGCAGTACAGCCGACGCCCACTGGTTACAGGAACAGATGGATGAGCTGGAGGTGCGCTGGGAGGCTGTTTGTAAGCTGTCAGTCACCAAACAGGACAGGCTGGAGGTTGCTCTTGAGCAGGTATTGCTCCAAACTGAAATAACCTTTTTTTTTTTTTTTTCATTTTCTAAAAGGTTCAAAATGATCTCGAAACATTATTTTGGAGATGGAGACGTATTAACAAACACCCGACAGTCTAATCAAGCTCAATGTTTGCACTCGCCAGGCTGAGAGGTTCGATGGCATTGTCCACTCATTCATGGAGCGCTTGACAGTCCTAGAGAGAGTGCTGAAATACGGGGTTGTGCCTGAAGAGGAGGAAGGTCTGCTGGCCTTCTGTAAACAGCATGAGGTCAGTCTGCAGACCTGAGAGCTTTGGTGTTGGGTTATTTAGCTAAATAAGAACCAGGAGGCTACGAGGATTGATTATAAGACTGACTATGCTTACGGGTGTGTGTCTTGGAAAAGAAAATCTTTGACGGCCATTTGTTTCCTTGCCTCTCTGTGTAGGAGTCGATATGTGCCTTGCGTTCGGAGGAGATGGAGCTGGACAGTATCAGGTGTCTGGGGGAGGAGATCCTGTCCTCTTGTCACCCTGACTCCATAATCACCCTCAAATCTTGGATTGGGGTTACCAAGACTCGCTACGAGGAGGTGAGCGCTCTCATTCCTGCATGATAAACTGCCTTCTGAGCGTTGCCAGGAGACAGAAGTCAGAACGTGAATTGCTGTTATGTATTCAAGACATCGTATTTGAGCCTCCCGGTACTTGTGAACCGGAGTCAGGATTTCTTGAATTTGGTAAATGCTTAAAACGATTGATTTTACGGTCGAGGAAGCTCCGTAATATTTTCGCACACCTCAAATTTGATTCCACGAGGGATGGAATCGACCACCGCTGTGCAGTATTCCGTTTTGGTTTTTTTTTAGAACTTGGATGTGTCTGGTATGTGTTCAGGTTCACACGTGGGCCCAGCAGCAGGGTCAGAGAATCCAAGCCAGCTTAGCAGTGCTCGAGGCAGACAGAGAAGAAGTACAGAGACTGCTGGACTGGATTTTCTCAGCAGAGGAGGCCCTCAATCTCAGAAACCAAGAGCCACTCCCTGAGAACATGGAGCCGAACCTGGAGCTGATAGCACAGCATGGGGTACCGTATTTGCATGAAAAGCAGAAGCACTCCCAGTCATGTGAATGTGCTGAATACGGAATTTGAATGATTATTACTGATGCAATCTGCTTTGAGATAAGATTGACAGTCTACCCGAGGATAAATTGAGAAACTTTGCCAGACTTATTGTGGCCAGCCAAAACAAATCCTTCCCTTTCACAGGTGTTCATGGGAGAGTTGAACAGAAAGCTGCCTGAGGTGGAAAATGCCACAAAATCTTGCAAACATAAGAGTGTCCCCAAACAAGTCTCTCCAAGCAAAAGGTCTCTTGCGAGTAAGTCACTATGGACTTCTTGGAAATCAAGTCCATTTTATTTGGATTAGCCCATTATCACAAATTACACATTTACATTTTCAAACTGTGCAAAGTTAAAGTCCCAAAGTTTTTTTTTTAAATGTTGTTTTTATTTTTATTTTACTCACTGACTCCTATGGTAATATGTGGTAATACTGGGTTAACTATTCATGTATCTGTAGGTCAGTGTCTTTATTCATGCCCAATAGTCCAGGTAAGGAAATCACAGAAAAGTTAAATCAGTTCATTTCGATGCGTTTATTAAGAGAAACAGCCCATCACTCATACAGGTGACATCTTCAGTCTAAGCTGACTGCAGGTATCCCCACCCTTATGAACAATACGATTACATAATGACCAAAACGATCTATGGTATCCTATACAAATTGTCCATTTACTGGAGTTGAAACGGCAATGTGCGCTATTCAGAGAGGACTGGGGAATAGTTGCTATCACAGCATCGTAAGATGGCGACAGATAACTACAGATGACAAGCTAGGAGTCAGGATGCTGTGCCATTGAGATGACAGCATTCCCTCCAACACCAGGATTGGACCAAGATCAGAGGGAACGACTTTCCCTGATGTGTGTGTGTGTGTGTGTGTGTGTGTGTGTGTGTTTGGGGATGGTGTACATCTGTCGCCATCTTTACAATGCTGCGATTGCAGCTACTAACCAATGGTACATGAATAGTTCACATTACCATCGAAAGTCCAGTAAATGTCCAATTTACATCGGTTTCATCATTGGTTTCGGCTGTATTGTTTATAACAGCCAGGATATCTGCCATGGCATTTCTTCTTCACTGCCCTTTCTACAATCCACTGAGGATATCTGCCCTCATCTTCTATATCTAGCCCTGTGCAGGACTTTTTTTCTATTTATCCCACCTCTACATTTCCACCGGGTCCAATCCTGTTGTAGCTCTCTACTAAGTATTAGAACTAGACATTAGTTTTTATGGGTGTCTAAGTTTTTTTTAAAATTTTAAACGGTATATCATCTCATAAATCCATCAGAATATGTTTACCAAACTGATTTCTTTCTGGGTGTCTTATTTCTCGATCCAGAGAGAAGGAGTATGCTGAAGCTCCAATCGGCTGCACCCATTCCTTTGGAGCACCTTGACCCCCAGACCCCACAGCTCAGTCAGCTAGTCAGCCACTGGCAAAAGCTTTGGATCCTGGCTATAGCGAGACAAAACCAGCTAGAGCAACACCAGCAGGCACTTAAGGAGGTTATTGTCTTCCAAACAATGACTGTCACAGGATACAATATTGAATGAATGAATGAATGAACAAATTATTTTTTTAGAATTTTTGAACGAG
>OMLC01096025.1:0-31853 GCA_900302585.1 Regalecus glesne | reverse complement strand
CAGTGTGCTCCCGTTTTCCTGGAATTCTGAGCTACTTTGATTTCTCCGTATTTCCATTGACAGTGCTTCCATCAGCCAACAAACCAAAACAGGAAAGGTGGATTGAGATTATCATTTTCAAGAGACATACTAGATTCACCTTCATCAAGTAACAGATGTCTGCCGTCGAACTAAGCATGAAAATAACTATGGCCAAAGCAGCCTACTTAGTGTCATCTGCAGGGGCCCTCCGGTCTGTCTGTGACGGCACACTGAGAATGAAAATAACTTTGTGGCCAAAGCAGATTACTTAGTGTGGTCTGCCGTGTCCATCCAGTCCATCTGTGAATGAGAAAAAGATTTTTTAAAGGCCATTTATGATCTGCTCACAATGCTTTATATTGAGGGGAGAGCAGTGGAAGGGATAAGGAAACATATGGCGCTGCTCTGAGAAGGGTCAGCGGTCAGTGCCTGGGACATCTCTCAGGAGAAGGAGGTGAGGGAGGCTAGGCCGAGACACTTTGTAAAAAATGAAAAGGGCCGGGGCCGATGGAGAGAGTCGAGGTTATCAGCAGGCGCCACCACAGATGGCTGCCAGGCTTTCAGGCGAGGCCTTTCCACCCCTCTGCTGCTCTTCTCAAGCCCTCCTTTGCCCTGGAAGGAAACAAATCACCCTTCTGCTTGTGTCTTCTCAATGGCTCTGTGAACCCCACAACTGCTACTCCCCAGCTTTTCTCCGCCCTTTTGGGTTAAGGAAAGGCCCCTCCCTTCACTTCTCATGGGATTGGGCTCCGCAGACAATGAAACTTTAAAGCTCTCTAGTACACTCATCACAAATGAGAGGTAGTGTTAGCTTTCTTTTGACTTAAAAAAATGTCACATTCATACAGGCCGTTTTTGGATTTTACTGTAGTAGATTTGTAAAATCTATTCAAACGTACCCAATATATCTTACCTTCTGAATTATGGTTAAAATCAATATCTATTTAGCTATTTATTGATTTCAAATGGATAATTTTGACCCAAAGAGAACACAGGGTTAAAGATAAGGGTGTAAAAGCAAAGTCTAGAAATAGATCTGCTAGATGCCCTGAAGGATTTAAACCTTGGTCTAATTGGCACAGATGCACAGTAATGAATATAGCTACTGCACATGTTAAATATGAATTAATCTAATTAGCCAGTGAGTCTGAAATAACTTCAACCACCAAGGTTATGAATAACAAACAGAGTTAGATGGTGTTAGGAATACAGATACTGCTGTACTGCTATAGAACTAAAAAGGTTGCAAGATGCCATATTGGAATCAGTCTCTACTTTAAGATGTCTAGCAGACCACAATAGAGTTTAGGACCTTTGATAAAAGCAGTCCACTGGTAGGTTACAGCTGAGTGAACAGATTATATTTCTTCTACCATGATCCCAAGTACCCATAAGTAGTGGGCTGAAGTCAGCGCCAGGTGGGACTCCAGATGAGGTCAGGAAGAATATCAGGGACATCAAATGGTTTGAAGAGCAATCCATCTATCTGGATAGTCATCAGAAAACACACAAGTCCTGTTAAACCTCCATAAGGAGCTAAGACGGGCAAATGCCTTAATATCTAATCGTGCGGTACAGAATATCCATCACATGGTCACATGTTGTAGTTAAGTTACAGTGTTGAGGGAAAAAAAAACCCTCTCACAGCACAGCCAGTGGTTTGTCAAAACATTTCCTGATTAGAAGCCAGTCAAATCTGATGGTATGTTGATTCAGAGCAACTCAAGCAAAAACCAATCTCCTGCTCACGTTACTGTAATCTCCAGCATGTGACCTCTCCTCAGGATTGGGGGGAATGCTGGAAAACCTGCACTGTTCACCAAACCAGTGGCTGGTCCGCCATGAGCGGATTTAGAGGGGAAAAAAACCCAGCAGCTCTGGGACACATTATATTCTCATTGGTAAATCCTCTCCAACTCATTACCAAATCCTCACTGCAGGGTCTCTAATCTCTAAAGAAAGATCAACCAGGTGCTGGTTTATTCGTAATGGAATTGCATGCATCTTTAACTGATTGCATCTATGATTTCCAGTCCTAATGAGTTAGATTAGAATTACAAGAATGTTTTATATGCTGCGGTGGATGAGGAAACATTAACAAGCCTGTCTGATCCTCATTATCATTCAAAGCAAACGTGAGATAAATAGACAATTAAAAAAGAATCCCATCCGTTAACTACTATGTTCCTGCCACACATGGCAGCAGCAAATGCATTGTGTGTCTGCTTTGCATTTGGGATGTGAAGCAGTCAGTCATTTTATATTCAAGGTTGGAAAACTAACCTGTTGGGTGTCATGGGATGATTAAAATAGATGATCAGAAAAATCACGCACAACTGATGCCAGAAGCGGGGGGCCGAATAAGACGAATGCCGAGTGGCTTTTGGATGGATTTTTTTTGGAGTATGTAAAAAAAGCTAAGATCTGTAAATCATTGAGGATCGCCATTGCAGTACGTTCAATTGCTAATCACATGTCTGTGGCGGGCCTCGGTGGCTCAGTGCTAGAGCGAGCTCTTCGGCAACTGACAAGCCAGAGGCAGTGGGTTCGAACCCATTGCGGGGTGTCGGGAAGAGCATCTGGCCTTAATCCCCCTCCAAACTCCATCTATGACTGAATCCACTCCCACAACGAGGGAGCTAACCGTGACATGTAAAACAGGCCTCTCTGTTAACCACATGTCTATGATGAAACGTTAAGAATCAAAGCTGGAGTAGAGATGGTTGAGCTGTTACTTAAAAAAAAAAAAATCATGCCCTAGACTTTGGATAGTAGGAGGTCAACGATTCAAGGATACAACCAATAAGAATTTGAAAAATCGATGTTAGAGTGAAATCAGCAGATTCCCGTCCCTGGTTTAATATGATTTGCAAACACACACAAAATATCTATGGAATATTCAATGGTTTCAAGGAGCTTCAGTCATAACAGGAGTCTATTGGAGGAACGCAGCAGGGCTCTGTTCATCGACCCACAGCTGACAGTCTCAGCAGGAGACCACAGATCATCAGAGAGACTTCTCAAGGAATCTGCATGATCGTGCTTGGCTCACTTTCACAAAGCCTCCATGATGAGGGAGGTCCATCTGAGACCGGGGTACAGAGTGACTCTTATGCTTTACTGAAAAGCCTGTGCAGGACTTTCAGATGCAGCCTCAGGGATATCAATGTTTGAATTTTGTTTTCGCCAGTCAGACTTCACTAAACCTGTCACGCCACAGTAATCGCACACTGCTGGACGTTTCAGTGTTGGAAGTCGGATTCACAATTAAGTTTGTTTGCCAGTAAACACAATTTGCAGTCAAACTGGGTCAAGAGAGCAGAGGAGTTGATATGTGGGACATTTATGTCCACCTGATGTTTACTTGCGTTCTACGGTAACTGTGAAGAGTTCTCAAAATAGCCAAGCAGGCCAAAAATTACTTGGAAAATGAATGTGCTGTGACACAGCAGTTGACTTGGGTCACCTAGATATCTGAACCTAAAGGCCCGGAGCATCCTGGATAATGTAGCCTATGGATAAATCCCCCTCGCTGCTGTCTCCTCTACCTGATATCATCAGAGTGAGATTGTCAGGAAAGATGACCAATTATGATCACATTTTGCTTTTCACCTCAATATACAAATAATAGCAGAATGATGCTCGATCTACCAGAGCTTTGCCCCAGTTCATCTATAAAGGGACTCGTTTTTGGCCCCGGCCTTCTCATTCTTTGTGTTGTCCTCTTTGGCTTTCTTGTAAGCCAACTTTGGCTAGATTGGCATTCTTTGATATTTGCTGCCACATTCAGCTGGAACCATTTTTCTGTTTCTATACAAATCTCCTTTTATGTACACCAGCTTTGCTAGTAAACCCTTGAATTTGTTTCCAACGGACTCTTCACACCAGGGGGAAAGTGAACACATGTTCTCACTGCTCTTCCACCCACGGGTATCTAATTATTGAAAGTTTTGAACAAGAGTTAACACGTTTTTTTGATGATGACAGTGGTTTTGCAAAGATAATTACAGACGATAAATATGGACCTTCAGGAGGTGCATCAGGTCATCTAGTAATCCGAAGGTCACTGGTTCGATCCCCGGCTCCTTCAAAAAGCGTGCTGATGTGTACTCGAGCAAGACACTGTGGGGGGGGGGGTAACAGTAGTTTTCTGTTTTGACACGTAATTGACATTTAAGGAATAATCTTTAAGGGACTATCTAAACATTCAGACATGGTTCCTATACATTCAGACATGCTTCACATCCAAGGGGCCATTTAAGGGAACCTGCCTGTTAGCTATGAACAGTCACCCAGAGAAGAGGGAAAGCTTCTGGTTTGCTTACTATGGGATGTGCCTGGTTTCTGGTTTACCTACTTCCCTCCGAGAAGCGTCCCACTGTTCCTAGCTGTTATCTAAACGGTTATCTAAGGGGTCCTGCTCTGAAGCCACGAACCCCCATCCCATTAAGAAATGGAGACGGCCATAAGAAAACCCCCCTGTTCCCCTTTTTCTTGTCTTCCTCCTTTAGGGGTATAAGAAGCAGACAGAAAAATCCATCTTCATCCTGAAGAGTCCTCATCTCTCTTGGTGACAAGCCCATTTGTAAATACTTTTTGTGATTGCAATTCAACTCACTGATAGGTATTTTGGCTGTGACTATTCGTTCATCACAGAAAATGTCCTCCATAACACTGCTCCCTGGATGCTTCAGCTGCTCACTGCACCTATACAATAGGATGAGTTAATTAGAGACAAAGTCAATTGTAAGAATACAATGACCAAATAAAATGGCTTTCCTTTCCTAAGTGTTTCGTAAATACACGTGCATAACAAACTAGATGCAGCTATTTTTGAACACCGTGGAATGTGGTTTGATGATCAGATTCTCTTATCATTTCAGATGTATTCACTCACGCCTGTATTTTCAGCTGTCCGGTTGGGACCCATTTACCCAAAATGCATTTTAGTGCCAGGACAATAAGATAAATAGTCTCATGCCAGACAATCATTTGTGCAGATGTATACTTGTTGATTGTTTTCGATGTGTCATGATTAGTCTCCATATTGTAGGGGTGGACATGGACCTAGATGACATGTGGCGGATTAAGGCTGGCTGGCCTTCGCGATGCCCCACAGTGGGATTGAACCTGTGATCCCTGGCTTGTAAGTTCCTGAGGCACATGCTCCACCGCTAAGCTACCATGGCCCGTCTAGTGCAGATCCATGTATGGTGTACATATACACGCTCAAATCCAAATTGTTTAACATTTCAAAAACCAACAGGCACACACAGACAGAAATTCAGACACGGACTATTGCACACAGATACACAAACACAAGGGGCATTGTCAAGTCGGGTGATGGTGACACCGAGGCATCGGAGCAGGGAAGATGTCAGTGCATGGTAAAAGCTAAGTCACAGTGAGGGCAGTCTGTCAGTAAGTCACACTATCCGGTCACAGCGGAGGGAGGGATGAGCTAGCATGAGGAGAGAATCAAACTCTCACGGCAAACTGATTAAAATACAAGGAGTTTCATTCGGGAACGTGATACCCGCAACTCGGACAAAAGTGACACCGTCTCCACGGAAGATGCAAGTCTGCACCGAAGTCAAACAGACAATTGAATATCACTCAGGTTAACAGCTATCTCGAGACCTTTGCTGATTAAAGAGGTTTAAGAAGATGATATTATCCACTTAAGCATTCTGAGAAAACCAAAACACAAGTCGGCAGATGAATGAAGCTCCTTATCAACGCTCGAGATCCTTCCTTTAACATCTGCTGAGAGGGGAGTAGTGGCACAAGACAGTAAACAAACAGCATGGTGTGCAGACAGTGAGACGAAGGTGCTCTGAAAATAGCATGTGCAATTCTCACGTCAGGACCGGGATAATGATCCAAACAAGGGGAAGGATGTTACTTAGGCTGGAGAAGACTCACACTTGACCCATATTTTTTCATCCGAGGCTTGACACAAAACGAAACACTTGTGGCGAAAACGTTCATCCCCGATATAAACTGTGTAGATATAAATGCATCGTGAATGGGAAATCAAAACCACACGGAGAACGTGCTCAAATACATTTTGAATAATTTATTGGATCCTCCATTTTCTCCCCCTTCCTCTATTACTTGCAAAATGGAGTAATTTCCATAGTCTGCCTTTTATCAGGCGGCAGCATTAAACAACATCCAAAAATAGCTCTCATCTTGCGAAGAGCGTGAACGGATTCTGTCGGAGTTACAAAAATATATCTGAGACGGTTTGGTTCTCTTCATTCTCGGTGTTGTTCAGGATATCATTCTTTAAAAAGTGCTTCTGTTTGTTCATTAGTTCAGTCATTATTTATAAAAGGTAGCAAAAATATGTCTTCATATGCCGTATGTATAAAATATCCTCTATATAATGTATGCTAAAGCTAAAATATACTTCTAATATTGCGATTGATTATCTAAAAGTAAGGCAACAGGTCATGAGCCGTGGCGGCAATAGAAATAAGCTGCTAATTCATCCAAGTTCATTTACAAAACCACTCAGTGGCTTGGACAACGTCTGGCAAGTATGGCATTTCTGATGCCCAGCAACTCTGGCAGAAATGCTTAGAATCCCCATTCAGACGACATTTTTTTAAGCAATAATTGAAATGAAATCTATCTGTTAATAAAACCAAGAACAAGTAACGACCAATCTATGTGAAATAAAAAATGAAAAAGGCCCAACTACAGAGCAAAGCCCAGATTGCAAACCTGAGAGTTGCTGCTATCAGAAGAGCCTGCATGATGGAACAGACAGATGGGGCCCTTAACAGCTTGCTTTCCATGGGTGAGGGTGCTCTTAGGTTTTTACCGTCCCGGCCCCCCCCATTGGAGAGGCCTGGTGGTACATCCCGGGGTGAATGAGGTATTGGTGTTTCTCAGCGTTTGTTGGACGAGCCTTCTTAGTTAGCGGGCAGCAGTAGGATGAACCCATCTCGACTCTTCTTAAAATCTGCATTGGTTTGGCCAGACTTGGTTTCCACGGTGACACTCTTGAGCTTGCCCCTCATGTGTAGATGTATGGTTGAAAAGCAAACCTTGATGGGAAGAGGGACCTTCCTTACACTGGAACAAGAGAGAAAACCACACAATAGTTACATGCTGTTCATATTAGTAAAAGGTGACCTATGGATCTAATGAACAGTCCGTCAGAGTAAACCATCAATCAAATTGGCTCTTCATCACCTTCAACACCTGCCATCTGATGGGTCTGAATGACTGCCATCACTCATACCCGGAGCGCAGGTGCTGTGGTGTTGCACGTCCCCAATCCTCTTGCTGACAACTGGGACAAGGGAAATGGGGCTGTCTGCTTGACTGCATGATGGCTGCACAGTCAACTGAAGATGATCCTCTGCAAAGGCCATGCTCTGCTCTCTGCCTTCAGGGATACTGCAGCCTAAGCCGGGCCATAGCGAACCAAAGATGCAGCCTCTCCTCCGCTGAGCACAAGCTGGCCACGCACATGTCTCAGTCTTCTTAGTGCACACACAAAGACCTCAGTATTTGCTGAAGTCATAGTCTTAGGCCTCAGGGGCACCGAGTTCACTGCTCATATTCTCACTTGTGTATGTATTTATAGTGTCTGTGTGCTAATTGGTGCAGGCAACATGTTTGAAGTCCAAGAAAACAACTCCCTGTTTGTGAGCACAGCAAAGAGAGCACAGCAATGGTTCTTCACACAGTCATCCTGACTTCCACAAAGTCATGTGGTCGTTTGTCATAAGCTAACCTAACAGGTGTGGCCTTGGTCTCCATCCATTTTCTAAAGTCACACATAACCCCTTACCCACATCTAACACTCCCACGGCTCTGATCCCCACTCTATAAACTCCCTAAACCAGCTGTCGTCTCCTACCAGGCCACGGACACACCCTGGCCCAGAAACCCACTGACCTTCTCTGGGTTTTGACTGTGTGCTGTGCTGAAGTTGTCCAAAGTTTTACTGAGAATCAACAAGATGGCCCCTGTGAAATCCAGCACCAAGGGATCAAGCACTTCACGTCAGACACAGCCCAGGTGACGGGCTGTGATTGTCAGCAGTGGCCCAGCATGTTGTGCTTTCTGCTGCGGCATCCGGCAAAGCCCAAGACGACACCGACCACTTCACCTAAAAATGCTATTGCATCCACATGCAGTCCACTGTGAAGGTTCCTGCGTCGGCCCACTCCTCAATCCCATCTTTACTTTCCCTCCTCTGATGACTCCCCATTGGTCAGCAGTTCATGGAAGAGCTGATTTCAAAATGCTCTTCCTCACCCATAAAGCTTTTAACGATCTGTTTCTCTTGTATATCTCCAGTCTTATTGCTCCATGGACTCCACCAAGTCCTTAACGTTCCCCATGATGACAGTTAGTTAACCCTTCCTCCATTTAATAAGAGCTCTTTTAGAGCTCAAGCCATTAACTGCCAAGCTCCATTTCTCAGGAACCATCTACTGCTGCAGATTCAGGAGGTAATCTTTCTTGATACTTTCACACCCAGGCTGGAAACATGTCCCTTTTCACCACGACTGCCCCTGATTTCACTGCCTGGGAATCACCTGAATCACCAACCGGTTCTCCCCTTGATAATAAGCTCACGTGTTACTAATCTTGTCATATTAGCATGGTTACCAGTGTACCATCGTTACAGGTGTGTAGTATTACATCATACATCATATTATATATACGTGTGTGTTGGGGACTAATCGTGACGTGTATAACAGACCTCTCGCCCCTCTCTCGCCCCTCTCTCAGAGTGTACAGATACTCTTTTGGCGATGTGCCCTTTAAATCAACTGAGGTTTGAGTGGAAATCTCCATCGCGCTCCGTGTCCCCTCCATTCCGTACAGCGTTCATGTTGCTGTGACGCAAATAAGGTGAACCAAAGACTCATTTGGTTGCAATGCCACAGCTGACTCACCGTGGAGAAGACAACAAAGGTAGAAACGAGGAGGCAGCAACAGTGATTCCTGTTGAAACCTCTTGACTATTAGCCCCCATTCCCTCTCTCTCCACCCCATTTTCTCCCCCTATTCCTTCCCCACTTTATAAAACAGTGTGCCCCCCCACCCCCCAGCCGAGGACCTGCTCTTCCAGGCTCCTCTCTTTTGCAGGATAGTGCTAATCCAGTGTGAACATATGCCCGGGGTGTCTCCACTATGGAAAATTAGAGGCCATTTCATGTGCAGCTAGCGGGGCTGTGCGTGTGGGGTGGGTAGGTGAGACGTTACCGGTGCACCTAATCCCACACCGCGTCTAGTGCCGGTTGGCTCCAGCGGCTAGAGCTCCTGGTCCCTATTATGTGAGAATCAAATCGACACCGAGCCTTGTGCAGAATCGCTTCCAGGGAATAACGTGCCATTGCAGATAAAAGATGTTTGCACTGACATCGTTGCCTTTGTTAGTGTGTGCCTCCATTCCTCCGCTGGGACTGTGCTTGAAATCTGTCTTCGATAAACCGAGTCAAGCTTTTGTGTATGTGTGTTAGTGTGCACAAAATGGCTGCGCATCCCTCTTTCTATTTTAAGACGTTATCAACACAGCCTGAGAGCAGGCCTTTTGTCAACATCCACAGTGTTATCATGCCGCCTGGCTGACAGCTAAAAGACTAGTGAGGGATCAAGACTCCCTCCAGGCAGAGTTGTTTTACAAAGAGCCAATGTATGTTTAATGATAAGGTAACCCTTCATCATCGCCCCTCACTGAGCAAGAGCGTGTGGCATCGTCACAAAGCAATCCGAAAGGATGATGGTGTGCTTTGAAAGTAGAGCTTGAAATAATGCAAACACTCAACAACCACTTAAACGTTACACGGTGAGAATCAACATCACTTCTCGACGAACCTCGATGGCTTCAGTGATGCCCACAGGTGCAGCAGACGAATGCCAAAGCCATCTACAGGTACAATGTTAAATACTACACTGGAGGAGGAGAGGGAGAGATGGTCACATTTTGAGGTACCACCAACATGGAGGAGAGGGGAGGGGGGTGTTGTGTGTGAGGAGAAGTGGTTAAGGATGGGCTGCTGTTCCATCTCAGGGCTTGAATAGTGGGTGTTTTGCTCAATGACACATAACGCATTCTTCATATGAGGAGAATCAGCCTAGTGGCTAGATCTGGTATATTTACATTCTAGATGTTCATTAATATACAGAGTCCCTTTAAAGATTGTTATTTATTATTATCATTATTATTATTGTTATCATCATCATCATAGCTTGTAATTTCAGAATAATTCTTTGATTCTCTCTGTTGTATTCTGTAAATTGTGTTTAATTCTGTATACACAGCATCCCACTGCACTTCTGTCTGTCCTGGGAGAGAGATCCCTCATCTGTGGCTCTCCCTGAGGTTTCTTCCTACATTTTCTCCCTATTAAAAGGGTTTAAAGGGAGTTGTTCCTTATCAGATGTGAGAATCTAAGGACAGGATGTTATGTTACTGTAAAGCTCACTGAGACAAATTTGTAATTTGTGATAATGAGCTATGCAAATAAAACTGACCCGAGTTTACTTTTTTGTCTGTGCTTCTTTTTAAAGTTCTTCACATCCACGCACTCAAACACAAACTATTTAGAAAAGGTTGTGGCAGAGCTTTGCGCAGTGGGTATGCTATCCTTTTCAGAAATATGCATAACAAATCACAACACCCATCCCGTGGGGCATTGGGGTTTTAAATTCGAAACAAATTCACACTCGATCTGCCAGCATGCTAGTCCTTGTGTTGGTATGACAGAATGAGGAGTAGACCCTTTTGGTCATGTTATCTATTCTGAGCTGTGAATACCTTGTATCAGGGGGGCTGTCACATAAATTGACAGGTGCAGGTGTGATGATATTTCCTTCCAGTGATACTACAGACCCCAGGCCAGCATGACTGACAGGACCCACACTCAGGATTGCTGCTTTAAGGAAATAAGAGGAGCTTTTGCTGACATCCTCTATGCAAGTGTGAAAACATATACACAACCACATACAAACAAAGACACACACACACACACGTTTCAGACACTTTCAGTCTCATAAAATATGACTATGAATAGAGGGGAATGGCAGAGGGAGCAGATTTGCAGCAAACACACACTCTTAGTCATACAGTGCACCTTCCTTGCATCAATCACTGCATTAATAACATAGAAAAGCAGCTTTAAAAAGAACTGAGGGTGTTTCATAGCTAGCTTCAGGAATTTTCACAGTGTTAAAAGAATATGAGATGTCAACCACAGCAGCACACTTGAGAGAAACGATTTCCAAATCCATTAAAACCATCGCACCTATTCCCCGACACCATGTAATTTCCCCCTGTCTAGCTCCCCTTCCTATCAGAATACCCACCCCCACCCCTCGTCCATCCTCTCTCCCCACCAGGGTCTCCAGGTTCCAGGTATAATTGGGTCTCAGGAGGAGATCCAACAGCAGGGGTGTCAAAAGACTGACACTGAAGAACAAGACCAGACAAAGGTAGAGCTCTCTTTCCAAACCCAAGAAAGACTCATGGGTAAGAGAGATGATGGGGGATTCTTTGGGGACGAACACAACAGTCTGTTACGAGAGGGGAATTAATCCTTTTTTCTGCTGAATATGGGAAAGAACCAAAAGCTTTGACTTGGGTTAACATGGGCAAAACATTTTGTTCATTTTCAGGAGCCAACTAACTTAGCAACACAACCAGGGTGAGCCCTGAGTTTGAATTCATCATCCGAGTGTAAAGTGGAGCTCCACTCGAACCTGTGCTGTGCTCAGTTATTTACATATTTAGCTGTAGCTTTCTATCCAGCAGAGAACCCCCATTCCCTTCCATACCCACAGTCTCCCTTTCTTCCGTTCCAGTTGCCTTGCTGGCTCAGCTGGACCTCCATTCTTCAACCCCCACCCTTCCTCCCCACCAACCCGAGTCTACAATTTTGCCTGTGATCTTAATTAGCGCTTCCTCAGCTGCTTGGCAACCATCACTGGGGCAACAGCAGCATCTGCTGCGTAACAGTAGGGGCAGTGTGGGCCGAGGCGATGCGAGAACTTGGGTAATAGACTAGGTAGTTGAGGGTGGTGGTGGGGGGGTAGGTTGCAATGAGCATCATTACCAGACTGTCCACTGCAACTCACAGTTAGCATTGGCGTCATCACTTTCACCCTCACCACCGCCCTCATCCGTTATAATTATCATCAACGTCATCTAAAAACTGTAGGCCTGCCGCTGCCAGCTGCACTCTGCATCTCGAATCTCCCTGGGGGACGGGGGCATTCTGGGAAAAAATGAAAATGAAAATATCTGGCAAATCAACTCAAGTAACAGCAATAAAAAAAAACTGTTGTATAAACTATAATAGTTTGTATTATACAAAATAATCACTGACTGAATAGAACGGTTTCCCAGCACTGGGCAAAGGAAATCAAGGCCAGATCTCACAGATAGGCATGGTGTATAATTGACACGAGGAGATAGCTTTCTAATCTAAAACCATCCATTCATCCATCATCAAATCCTCATCCAAAGTCAGGTCACAGGGTCATACCGGTGCCTATACCTGTTCTCACTGAGTGAAAGGCAAATCTAATATCTAAATCTAATAATCTAAAGCCAAATGCTTCTTAAATTAAAACAGCAGTGAATGGAACGGCAAGGCACTAAAATAAAAGTTAATGATGATTTACATTTTATTTGAATTTCATTCCTATGCAATGATACCTTATTTTGAATTAAATAACTTTTATAACATCCACCCCTCATAAGTATGGCTACACATGCCAAGCCAACATTTCTGGAGTATCATAACTACCATATCCCAACTCCTGGATCAAAGCACTCCACTTGCTCCTTCCTTCTACCCCTTAGGCGAACCCATACCCATCAGCCACAAACAGATACTACAAAGCCATATTTATCACCTCGACCATTGTAGAAAAAAACCCCTCACAATATTGCTGAACTGGAATAACAGACACAGAACAACATCACAATGGCTCCATTTGTTGACAGAAAATCGTTCAATGGAACAAATCACTGCATCTAACAAAACTCACATAGCTAAATTCCATAACAACTGGGAAACCGTTCTGGAAACTCTGAATCTACCAGTGAACTAAGACCTCAACAGCCATTTTAATCTCCATACAGACATAACAATGTATATTCATGCTGTACATCAGTAGCTATTTAGATAAGTTATGAGTCTATCTTGCTGCCATTTTATCCTGACAAGGTAGGAGCATCGGAGAGAATGGGAGTAGGGCAGTCATCTAGTAATTGGAGGATTGGTGGTTCGATCCCCAGTCCTTGCAGAAAGCTAAGTGTCCTTGAGCAAGACACTGAACCTTTATAACTGTTCCCCAAGCACTGTGACTGCTCACTTTTCTACAATAGGATTGGTTAAATGCAGAGGACACATTTCCTTGCATGTATGTACAATGACAAGTAAATAGATAAATAGATGCTACTTTTTCTTTTTCCTCTTTAATATACACCTAGTCTTTGTCCTGGAGTGGCACTACTTTGTCTTTAAATATACGTACATTTGATGTTTTAAGAAAAGGTGAGAATGACTCATGTATTGTTACAACAGAAGTTGAGTAAGTTATGGAGAGAGACATTAAGAAGTGCAGAATTGTATTCCCTTTCATTTTCTACGGGCCTACCTTAATCCATACCCCTGATCCTGTACAAGTAGACTGTCGTCTTTAGTCTTAAGATTCAAGATGTTCATTGTCACTCAGGTTTGTACAAGTAGAACACTTGTGTGAAATTCCTTGGCTCTGTGAATTTGTTAATGTGCGTCATTTGAGCGCAGAGTAATTCCATTAGCTTCATTCATTTTCTTGGCACCGATTAATTCTACAGACTATCTGGACATCACAGAGATAAGGGCGAATAAGCTTAACATGCTCAAGTGGACAAAGGAAGCTTAATGTGTTGTAAATTGATTGTCAATGTGAGAGATGGTCTTGCACCATCAGTGGCTTTCATGGACCAAGAGAATAAGATGACGGGTAAAGGGAAATTGAGCTGGCTCTCAAGATGGTCTCTACCTCACTCCCTGTAAATATACAGGTGGGAGACCAAGGAAGCCATGTATAGTACTGCAACATGCACAAACACAAGCACACTAGCATTTTATTAACATATTTCCTTTAAGCAGACATAAACTAAGTTATTTTTGAGTTTACTAACAGCTTTTCGTGAGACTAACATTATGCATGAAAATTCTGCTACTGCATTTTAACCCATCCTATTGTATAGGAGCAGTGAGCTGCCACCATATACCACTCAGGGAGCAGTTAGGGATTCAGTGTCTTGATCAACGAAACCTCGACACGCTTTCTGCAGGACTGGGAATCAAACGTGTAACCTTCCGATTGCCACAATAGTCTCCATTGGTAATAAAATAATCAAAATATATTTCATCTGCACCCCACCACTATATTGTCTTGAGCTGGGATCAGGCTACATGATATTTTTGTCTTTCACAAAGGTCACCATGTCAAATTAGTCGATCATGGTGCCATGCATTCCCACTGTGTCTTGGTCGGGAGACTGGCAACACCGACCAATCATCCTATGCAGCCTTTCACAATCCTGTTTGAGTTCAAAGGTCATTGGAGAGAAGGGTCAAGAAATTGTCAATCATGGCTACAGACATGCTATGTGGGATGCTGACAGTCTCGTGTTCCAAAAGAAAAAAGAAAGAGAGAAAAGCCTTGTGGCTCCGTCCTGGTCCTCCCTCTGGGAAACGTCAAAAAGAGGGGCATTTTTGCCACTACTTGCAAACCTTTCCTCAGTTCTGTCGTTCCACCCGACAGCAGCAATAGAAGCATCAACATCGATCCTATATCAGTCTGTTCACAAAGATGTCACACGATAGTTTCGTTTCACAGCAGTGACACTACATGTCCTTGTTTCCAACTTGATGGCCAGGCCACCCGGGGCCTTGAATTGTGCATGACGACAGTGAGAAGTGATTATCTGGAGGTATGGCACATTTGCTAAGGAATCCGTTTGTTATCCTCTGCAGTGGATTCAGTGGGTCGCTGTCATGCCTGCCGAAAGCATCTACAAAGACGTCCATTGATTCTGAAACAACTTCGAGATCAATAGCAGATTCTGTGTGTGTGCTCAGGAGGTTGTGAGGAGTGCCTACAAAGACAGTCCCAAAGAAGGAGAGGATGAGCGGGGCTGCGTAGTCACAGTGTCTCTGTGAAATTTGTCCCGCCAGGGCCAAGCTCCTTGATGTGAGCTTGTGAAAACATTCTTATTGCGAAAAGAGATGGAGGATTTCTTTACACCTCATGTCCATTCTCATTTACACTTCCCCCTCTCCAACAACTTTCTGCAATGCACTTTTGCAACACAGGTTTATCTTTCATTGATATACACAATGCCATCCTGTGATATTATTGACGTGCATTTATGAAATAAATGCTCTTTTCAGGAGAGGCTTGATTTATTTTGTCATTGTACATTCATACAATGAAATGTT
Organism: Regalecus glesne; assembly: GCA_900302585.1. Classification (NCBI taxonomy): domain Eukaryota; kingdom Metazoa; phylum Chordata; class Actinopteri; order Lampriformes; family Regalecidae; genus Regalecus; species Regalecus glesne. The sequence continues at coordinate 16,356 of OMLC01096025.1, read as the reverse complement.
TGCTCTGCATTTAACCCATCCTATTGTATAGGAGTAGTGAGCAGTGAACGGCTGCAGTGCCCGGGTACTAACTCCAGTTGTTTTTCACGTTGCCTTGCTTAGGGGCTCAAGCCAGAATATGAACCCTAACATGCATGTCTTTTTGATGGTGGGAGGAAACTGCAGCACCCAGAGGAAACCCCACACAGAAAGGACCTGGGATGGGATTCAAACCCGGGACCTTCTTGCTGTGAGGGTTAACCACGGAAAAAAATGACAATAAGTGTATTAAATTTCCAATGTCAGGGTGTCTAAAGCCAGTACTGACACAGGGGGCTTAATGCTTATGAGCTCAGTCAGCGTAGGAGAGGTAAAGGTATGTGGTAAGTCTCCACATGTTGGTCCCTGTCTTCATTTAAAATAGGACTGATCTCAAAGACTAAATGAAAGGCTGTGTTCATGAAAACTGACAGGCTTGAGCAAGGGGTGTAATTCTCTTAAGACTGACAGACACACCCAAACAAAGTGACACTGGGAACGATGGAGAGATGCACATAAAAAAAGAAGGGTGCAAAGTTAGCAAAGGGTGGGGGGTAAAATTCAACATGAACACACACAGACATAGGGGGGGGTGTTGCCACAGTTTTGGTAGGCATGACCAGAGCCAAGACAGAGACAAGCACATTGAGGACAGTCACTGAGGGAGCGAGAGAGAGAAAGGAGAAGAGAGGATAAGGGAAAAAAGGTGATAGAGGCTATTTCAAGCAAGGATGACGCTTTACATGACCTACAAAGCTAACTGAGTTTAGAGGAGAGAATGGGGCTATTAGTCTAGGTCTACAACCGCTGACTCCACACGGACATGCACATCTAACGGTGTCAAAGTGAAAGTAGGGCTGGGCGGTGAATCGATGTTACAATGATATTGTCTGGAATTTTGTGATATGGAAGATGGAAGAAATGAAAGTCAAGGAATTTCATAAGAGATATCATCATATTTGATTTTTTTCCATATTGCCCAGGCCTGGTTTAAAAGTCAATATGTCCTCAAACATCCATAACAGGTCAGTCTGTGTATGCGTGGTGAGATAACAAAGTGGGGAGGTGAAATGTGTCCGACAAGACAAAAAAGCTCTTCACTCATCAAAACCACATCAACAGACCACTCTCATGTGCTTTGAGAGGTTAATGAAATCACTCTATAGGTACACTAAACTGGAATGGGAGGGGTGACCCAGAAGATTTTTATTTATGCAACACCAGTCCCTGGTCTTTCCATATTCATAAAGGAAAGAGCTGATTTAAAGAAGAACTCAGCAAATGCATGGAAGGTAGGAGGGGAGAGGGGTGGAGAGATGGAAAAAAATGAAAGCAAAAGCAGGGCAATGGAAGCCACTTGAGAGAGAAGGAGAAAGCTAAAAGAAAAAGAGAAGAGAGTATGGAAGTGTGGAGTATGAAAAGTATTTCAAATCATCTGGGCTGCAAGAAAGTTATCTTACTGAATTATGCAATCCCCTGGAGCATACAAAGTGTTTCTGAGCTGGTGTTGTAGTTTGTAAATCATGATATGAACGGCGGTCCATGTCCTTCCATATCATGAAATACTGTGAAGCTATGACATGCAGCACTAACCTACAATCAGTGATAAATGTGAAAATCAAATAGAAAAACATGTAGGTCTGCATGATTGCTTTGATTTTTTTTTTTGCATTCATGATCCGATCATACCTTATTCATTTAAAGCCTTACATTTAACTGTTTCACATGCCTGCAGAATCTAAGGATTTGCACACAACCTTGATTCACGCTCTCAATGCCAAAAAGAATCAAGAGGATGCCGTCACCCATTAAGAGGAGTCTTAGATGGCGATCAATGAAAATGTTTTCCCCAAAACACCTTTAATGTGCCGTGTGGGATTGCCTCCAATCTTTAAAAGGCCGGGGTGGATCATACCCCAAATCCTGCCTTTAGCCCAGTCATGCTCCCCCAGCTGTCCCAGCAGATGGCCTATGAGTCGCTTACTCCTCCTTCTTACTCAGTAAACACAGACACAAATGCCCAAATGTACACACACACAAACACACACACACCTCATTCATGCTGACAGTTAAGGCCCAGGTGACAGGAAGAAAGCTGGAGAGACAGACATGAGGATGAAGAGTGGAGGGGGTGTACACAGGAAAGAGGCGGATGGGGAGGAACAAGAGTTGCGGAATTTGCTCTGCAGAGGGAACCCACTGACGAATGCGAGATGACAACATACTAGACAGCTTGTCTGTGCTGTCTGCACTGGGTGATGGGGAGAAACTTTGAAGTCAGGTTTACCTTGCACTGCTCATACAGCTGTCGCTGACCCAGTTCTGTTTGAGTCTCTGGGCCTCGAGCATTCTCTCTCTCTCTCTCTCTCTCTCTCTCTCTCTCTCTCTCTCTCTCACACAGATTGCTCTCCAGCATTCAAATTTGGGTCACTGGATAGTCAAAACGATGGAAGGGTAAAAAAGGCAATCGCTCCATTGATTCACTCATCCCTTGAGTGTTCCATTAACCTTCATGTGAAAAATCCAAATGACTCACAGTCCTGGAATTCATTTGCTGACTGAGGGAAAGGAAAAGAGGGGCTGTGTCTGCATGTTGGTGTGTGGGGAGTGGGAGGGATCTGAAGGACATGGTGGCAATGTGGGAGGGTAACACACACACACACACAAAATGGAGTACTATTCAGGAGATATATCATTTAAACTGTGACACTGCATTGATTTGATAATATAAACATATAGACTATTAAGAATGCATACGTCAGCAATCCTAGACAAAAACAGATAAATCAATATGTACAACAGTAAACCAGTATGCACAAACCAATATCCTGTCTAACAAACCAATATATGAACTGGTACTCTACTATATATGCATGCAAACCGATGAAGGTTTATTAATCAAGACATTAATCAGCCAGCTAATACATAAAATCTGGTATAAACCAGCAAATGAGGGTAAAAGTTGACCAATATACAAGCCAGCAAACCAACGTACACAGGCCAATATACAAGACAGCAAATGGTTAATGGACTCATTTTACAGCACTTTTCTAATCTAGTGACCACTCAAAGCACCTTAAAATGTTTCCTCACATTTACCCGAGCATGGGGGAATAAGGCCCTTCTTGACCCCCTGTTGTAGGATTGAACCCACGACGCCTGAATTGTAGGTGGATGCTCGACCAACCTGCCGAGTGTGTATACACACACACACACACACACACACACACACTTATGCAGCTCTCTATTGACTTTATCTCCTAAGTCTCCTTTTGTCCTTTTGATGAGTGGCCTGTAAGGGTCATGACCTTTCCGTTTGCCCCAGATGGTGGCACAAAGACAGGCAAAGGCCGACAGAGGCAGACGGAGTGTCAAACTGAGCTGGCTCTGTCAATGACTGCTTTTCCTCTGTGACACCCGCCGTCTGCCAGGGCCAGGCAGCTGCCGCAGGGCCCCTGGCAACACGGACCACATCCCCCAATCCAAACCCAGACCAAAAGTCCAATACACACACAAGCATGCGCGCATGCACTTACTTGCACACACACGTACACACAAACACACACACATGCTCATAAGATCCACAAAAGCCTCACCAGGGATTCAGGATCAACTAACCCATGCCGGCCTTTTGGAAATGCACCCAGATCGACAGGAACACATACCCTGCTGTCTGCCTGGACTTTGGGCCCTGCCCTCTCCTCCAGGTGGTCCACCACCCGTTATCAAATTAAATGATGGCAAACAAGAAATGCCATTGCATTTAAATGGATGAGCTCACAGAACATTTAAAATCATTACCTGCTCGTAATGTCGGATATGCAATATAACTGCACACCGTTGAAGTGTTGGAAAGCAGATTTTACACATGAGATCAGCAGGATGAAGACTTGGAATGAGTGCAATGAACTTAAATTGTTTACTGAGCATGTGTTTATTGTAATTCAGTCAGTGTGGTCCTCCTGAGAGGAGTAGGGGGGGGGTTTAAGACTTAAGAAACCAATAGATTTAGACCAGGGGTTGCCTCAGTAAGGAAGACACACAAACACACATGCATGTGCACACAAACATATACAAATATGCATGCACCTACCAAGCACTCAAGCATAGGCATACACATATATATGTAAAGTCGGAAATGTATGGTTAAGCACAAAGGAATTCACACATTCAGGTGAACTGATGATTTTGGAACGGTCTCAAATTAGGAGCACTTGATAGATAACTACACATAGCGGTGATCCATAGCAAGTTTCAGTCACGAGCACAGGCAAAGGGTCGCTGCAAGCAGCATCCAAAAGACAGATGTGACGGTCACAAGAAGATAAAAGTGAACAAGCTAGAAGGAGTATTATGTAACGAACAATGATTTATACACTGTTAGACACAAGACAGTCTTTGTGTTTCTTTTTCCTGATGACGGAGAGGTCACCTCATGCCAATGAACAAAATAATACATTTTAGTAATGAGTTTTGACTTTCACATGTGTTTTACTGTCATTGCTTGTTGAAACTGAATGTCATGTACTGGAGACCACGCCTACATTACCACATGACCACGCCCACCCCTACCTCCCCTGTTCTGGATTTCACCCATTTCCATCTGGTCACCCTATCACACATAGACATGCAACTAGACATTCAACACACATAACCAAAATAGTACGCTCTGTGTGAACACCTGTGGGTTAGGCCACTTGAATGTGTCTGGCAGAGGTGAATCTTGGGAATTAAATCTATAAACAGCGATGACAAATCACTCATTCCTACATGGCAGTGATGAATGTCACAGTGATGGATTCCATTCAGAGGCTTTTGACACAGCAGGATGCAGGAACGGACAACTATGACATTGACAAATGTCAAGAATCAAGAGCTACACAATTGTTATGCCAAATTAAACAAAATATGTTTCAGACACATGATCCCTGCTTGTCTTCATCCAGCATTATGAGAAATAATCTCCTGCAGTGTTATCGAATTATGCCACCAAGAGCCGAGACACAGGATTTCATCACAGCCAAACTCTTGTGTACACCAACTGATTCTCATGAATTCATCTCTCTCTGGCTGAACCATATGCTTATTAGTGAAATAAGAACGAAAACATTCATACTCGTGGCCCTCCACAGCACATGATAAGATAAAAATTGTTTGATAAATGAGATAGCCAAGGAGATCTGATCATTCAAAGTGAGATTGGAGATACTACTCATTTCACAATGTTATGCTCTCCTCTGCAAAGTTGAGGCTTGCAGTGATACAAGATCAACATAGGCCACATGTTTCACCCCAACGGCTCCCGGGCGCTTCAGCTGCCCACTGTTCATATATAACAGGATGGGTTAAACGTAGAGGACGCATTTCGTTATAAGAATACAATGACCACATAAAGTGGCCTTCTTTTCCTCCCCTTTCCATTAGAGGATGGTAAATGGACCCATTTTTATATAGTGCTTTTCTAGTGTAGCAACCACTCAAAGATCTTTATAATGCATGCCTAACATTTAATAAGCATAGGGATTAAGGCCGGATGCCCTTTTCCTCATGTCCCGTAGTGGGGTCAAACCCACTATGCCTGACTTAGGGATGTGTGCTCTACTGCTGAACCATTGTGACCCCAAGATCAGTGAATGTGGGATCCCTAAATTTTCAGGTTCACTCTACATAGGAGCACATCTTAATCCGTGTCTTGATATTTCCCTTTTATTGCTTCCTTATTTGAATAAAGTCTTTTTAATGTGCTAATTCTGTTTTTATGGTCAATGGGCATCAACAGAGCCTGCAGCTAATTTGTAAAGGGAATTTCTGTATTAATAGAAATATTAATATCACTCTTTTTATCTGCTACTCAGAGATTTAGATTAGATGAGTCCAGCCCACTGATTTCTCATCACATACCAAGGAATAACGTACAATGTAAGATGGTCTGCTAGGTCAGTAGTTGTCTTTACATCAGTAACGAAGGGGTGCTACTGACCGTGTGAAATAGTCGACCAGAGTCCCCACCAGCTCGCCTACACGGTCCTGGTTGGAGTTCAGCTCTCCTCTCTGGATGTAAATGAGGATGTCATCCCGGGAGGATGTGTGTAGCGCCACCATCTGGTCGATCCCGCTGGTCACGCTCAGCCCTGTCAACTGCAAAAACAACAAAGCGTACAGCCATAAAGTCAGGCACTATTCTGAACACAGACAACACGAGTACAGCATTAACACCTGTGAGAACAGTGATGGTAAAATAGGTGTCGGATCACCATATTATGAACTGGACAGAGGACATCATATTATGTCTTACTGTCTTTTATACTGTAGCTGCAAATTAATTTCTACCTGCTGAAATGTTTTCTCCAATCCCATGGACATGCATCACAGTACAGCCATATGAGGAGATGATTTACTAATTTAATGTTTAATGAACTGGTTAGCCATGCAAAGTTTGCATAGCATGTCACATAAGCCACAGCATGACTAATGCAGAGAGAGAACAGTAACCTACATGCTTACATACAGTGCATACAAGAAGTGTTAACCTGATACAGTGTGGAAAAGTACATCCTGGATAAAAAAAAGCAGGCTAACAGTGACGTTAACAGATTATTTCTGTCTTGGAACATGTAGGGTGAGAATAATTCTGCCAACAGTGCACGTGTATGTCGGTATAATGAGGAGGGTCATGAGTTCTGTGACCCAGTTGGACTTTCGTACAGATTCAGTGTGGTATGAAAGTAAGGGGTGAGAGAAAAAGGGAGTCTGAGTGTGTCTGTGTGTGTGTGTGTGTGTGTGTCTGTGCGTGTGAAACAGAGAAAGGGGAGTCAAGAAGAGGGGAACATGTGAGAATAAGGTAAGTAAAGTGAAGAGCAAGTGAGGAAATAAGTAGGGTACGTATGGAGGTCAGACTGAAACAGAGGAAAAAAACAGAAAAAAGAAAGCGCAAGAGAGTGTGTGTGCATGTGTATGAGGAAAAGAGAGAGAGAGAGAGAGAGAGAGAGACAGAGAGAGAGAGAGAGAGAGCCAGTGGAGTGATTGAGAGGGTACAATCAGGTACGACATATATTGCAGAAGGAAGAGAAAGGGAATGGGAGAGAGTAAACGTGGAGGTACTTAAGCCTCTTACAACTGGCGGGGATGAGCCCCCAGCAGACGCAGGTTAATCCAGAAGGGCCTACATCAGCCGTCCTTGTGCCGTGAAGGCTGGATTCTGGGACAACCTGTGCTTTAAGGCTAGGGAACACTGCTGAGGCTGAGGTTATTCACCTCCTGCCATAAAAGAGAATGCCATGACAGCCACATTAATCCTAGAGTACTCTACAAAAACAACACACTATCACAAAATATACTTGGGTAAATGAAGAAGCAGTACACTGGTTTCACCAACAATGTAAGGTTTTGCTGCAGGAATGAGGTACATTATTAGAATGGAGCCAAATCTGAACCCCTTTGTTCCAGGAAGTGTCAAAATGTGATAAGGGGAGGGAGGAACTGAGAAAAGTGCTTACAATATTTAGTGGTAAGCATCATGGTTAAAAAAGACCTGGGAACGTTCAAGAGCTTTTTCTCTTCCCTCGGACAATGAGTAAATATTAGCTGCTGGCCCTCTTGGATAATCAGCTTGTGCACACTTATTTTCATTTGTCATAGAGTGACATGGTTATATGTGAAGGGAGAGAAGTCTTCCATCTGAATAATGGTGCTTGGTAGTATTAACTATATGCAACCTTTCTATCATAGCTTGACAACAGTTTCTTTGCATTCCCTCTGCAGATCTATTCCTGGACACCTAGCTGTACAATCTCATTAGCGTGTGTAACACATGTTTGATTAGTATTTTCTCAAATCTTTATTTGAGGAACATGACATTTCACACATCATGTCCTTAACTAACGTCAGTGAATATCTCACTGACAAACGCAGAATCTGAATAGGAAGCATTCACACATACGAATACGATTCATTCCTACACATCTTCATCACCTCTGACTCTCCTCATCTCTCTCTCACCCTCTCTCTGCGTTAACTAGGCATTATGAATTTAAAAACATTTGTGTTTAAGAGAAAAAGTAAGACACTTTATTTTGCAATTATAGGTTACAATGACATTTGTGATCTGCATTCAGTACATCCTATTGTATAGGAGCAGTGAGCAGCTGCAGCACCCAGGGATCAGCTCCAGTTCTTTTATTGCCTTGCTCAGTGGCACAGGCAGGAGTCTTAACCCCAACATGCATGTCTTTTTGATGGTGGGGGGAAACCAGAGCACCTAGAGGAAACCCCACACAGAAAAGACCTGGGACAACATACCAGTCTAAACATATGTTTTTTTATGTGTACGTGTGTGTGTGGTAAAAGAATGTGACTCTGCAAAACAGAAGAAAATTTGTGTTTGTGAATTAGAGAATGTGAGACAGTAATTAACTGGCCATTAGTAGTGTTGATAACCTATATGGTTGTCGCAACCATAAGACTGCATAACGCAGTTGTCTACTCTCTCCCTCACCCCAGTGGGGTCCCTGATCCAATTTCCAATTTCAGAATCTGATGTAAAGCCAGGTACCCACTGCTACTCAAATATACTCACACACACCCACTGTGCAGCACTAAGTTGCCCCTTGATACCATACTCCTTCACCAGGATTGGGGAATGTAGATCAGACAACTCACATTTTACCTCCACAGCCTAGACTACCTCTCTTTCCCTCCAGTCTACCTCTTTCTTCTTGATTACTCTGTCTTGCTCCTTAATTTCTGCCTCCTCACCTGTCCCCATCCCAACTCCCACTCTCTTCCCCTAGGTCACTGTCAACTGTAATTCATTTCAGTACTTCAGACCTAATGCTGATGCAACCAGTACGCTGGAATTTATTGAGGTTGTGTGTGTATCTGTGAGTGCGCGTATGTGCATCGGTGTGCCTGTCTGCCTGTGTGCACTGTTTGTGTTAGTGGGTCTACACTTGAAAGAATACACGCTCATGTCGTGCTTTCCCAAGCGAGTACTTACAACGTCTAAGGGAACCCTCTTCAAAACTTTGTTCTGTTTCTTTGGCTCCAATTTGTAGATATGCTTATCTGTGACAAGCAAGCCACGGTCTGTGCTTTTGTTGAATCTATTCACCTGAGAGTGAGGGAAGTGATAGAGAGAAGACAAAAGAAAACAGTCAGAACCTCATTTGCTTGTTCAGTATGTTTTATGAAGTTTTGAAATCACTAGGGCTACTATGGTTGTCTTTGAAGATTTTTTTCTTTCTTTCTAAGCTTAGTGCCAAACGCACATCAGAAGAAGACATTACGGAGCAGGGATATCCAAGACAAATGTGTGTTTGAATCTATTCAGGCTGGATGTTGGGGGTTTTCTCTATCTGTTTATAGTATCAGAGTCCACAGGATCTAATATGCGTCAGGCTGAGATGCCCCAAGAATTTGGAGCTCAATCCGTCTTTCTAAAATCCCTGATAAGAAGAATATGGCTAATATTATCCAGGGCTGCTGCAAACTGATAAGAGTAATTTCAGCATTTGGCATAATAATGTGTAGTGTACAAGATGATCTTAGAGGTCTGAAGGACTTTTGGAATGAGTTGAAATAATTTCCTTTGCGATTTCTCGTTCAAATTTTTACCTAGTTTCTCAGAGGACTGAGTACTGTTAAAGCAAGCAGTATTGATAAAACTTCATAAAAAGCAGTGCTCTCAGTGTAATAGTGAGGGCTGGTACAGAGGGGTGCAGGTAACCCACAATTGAAAAACCAAAACTGTAAAATAAAAACATAAACCAACAGGGAACAACAACTGCTGTGGTGTGCACTTTCAACATGTACCTTTCTGCAGAAGGCAGAGAACAGGACCTGGCTGTACTGGTCCTTGTTCCTCAGCTCCTTTGAGGCCCTGATGAACCCACTGCTGGTCTGAGGGCTGTCCCTCACCTGTGGAAATCAAAGGTCCATATTACATGAAGTCAGCTAGTGCCACCAGCTATAGCTGGGATCGGATACTATTTCCTCATTAGTTATAAAACTCTCCCTAACCTCTCTCTGGCTGTCGTGTTTCTTTTATCGCCTCGGATTCAAGCAGATCAAAGCTGCCAGCCTGAGGCGGCAGAAACCCGTTACCAGACATGATCTGTGACGGGTCTTTTGAACGGGAATGGGGTTGCTGAACTTCAGGATGAGAAGTACTTTGAGCGCACATATGGGGGAGGGTATCTAAAACTGTGTCGACCAGGACTATTACAGGAGGATAGTCATAAAAGAGAAGGCTCGGTACAGTTCAAAGTTGTATAGAATGGTTATATGCACAATTAATCAGCTCCTGGGGGGAGAGGACTCAATTACAGCTACTGTATGTACTTCAGTGTGTTTGAGCTCATGTGGCCAAGAGGTAAACAATGAAGTCTGGCAAATAGGAGACCAAACACATAAGTGTGCTTTAGTTTCAGGTCATCAATTTTCTCTTTTACTACTTTGTAACCTCCAGTGGACATCTGTATTCCCTATTCTTACAATAGTGACCCATTTAAATGTCAAAGTAAAGATGTGTGACCTTGTTGATGGTATCTGAGAGGGTGAATGACAGATAGGGAGACATGGAGTCATCTGATTCACCAATTGTTCTCTCTCTCTCTCTCGCTCTCTCTCTCTCTCTCTCTCTCTCTCTCTCTCTCTCTCTCTCTCTCTCCCTTTCTCTCTGTTTGTATTACACTTTCTGTGTATTCCATCAGTTTGCGATGTTAGATTCAGTTTTTAAGGAACCGTGTGCAGCCTTTTACGTCACCATTCAATGTGCCGCACCAGATTACAGCTTGGGGCTAATTTGTATCTGCGGTCCCTGCATGTCTTTTTTGATGATGGAAGGATACTGCAGTACCCAGAGGAAACCCACATGGACATGGGGGAGAACATGCAAACACCGCACAGAAAGGTGTTTTTGTGACCACTAAAACACCTTTTCATCTATGGCTCTTTGAGCTGGCTCTAAGCATGACTCGCTCAAACAGGAAAGGGTTAAGCAGCAGCCCTCCTGACTAACTAAGTGAATGAGTCACGATTTAAGGCAGTCATGCTTGCTGACCCTCGAGTGACTTTCATGCTTGAACCCAGCAAACAACCTCAGAGCAGGGCCTGTATGAGCTGAGTGTGACATTCATTTGAGAAGGAGCACATTCACAAGCATCCTGGCCCACTGCCAGTCAGGCGCATGTTGTTTGCGGTGGGGCTCATCCGGACAATGTATATATTCATGGAGATGGATGTCTTTTTGGAGTCAGGGTGAAGTCATTTATGTTCACATGCCTTAGTACCCCTCGTCTCTTAAAGGAGTACGTAAACATTAATCTTTAGCCAGTCTCAACCCATTCATATTTTGACAAAAGTGGAAAAAAGGTGTATAGAGTGCCATTGGGAGGGGGGCTGAGGGTATAGTACTGAAATAAAACAACACACTCCAGCTTCTCACAAGTCTGGCAAGCCAGCTTGGCTGGCACATAGCAGCGCATTCACTTTCTACTCAGCTAAAATTGTATTGGTCTTATGCATGGACCCTTAGGGGAGACCACAGAAGCTCAATGCTAGAGCATGCATATCAGGAAGTGACGAGCCATAGGCTACAGGTTCAAACCCACCACAGGGCATCAGGAAGGACACCAAGCCTTAATTCCCCAAGCTCCATCTAAATCCTTGTACACCCTCATAACTAATCGTGAAATCTAAAAGGGATCTCTCTCATCAGACCCCTATATGTGTGTCACCTATGCAATATGGAGTATCAGTCTCTTCACATCTGACTAAAAGCAAAATCATTGATTTTCTCCCTCAGGGGTGCAAAGCAGTCTTGATTTTCGTTGAATTTGTTATCAGAGCAAACAGTTTTACTATCCTAGGGAAAACCTAACAAGTCTTCAACTTGAAAAATAATGTAATAAAAGGTTTACTAGTGCTTTAAAAGCTCAAGTTGAGATAGTTTCATTCATTTCTTATTGCATAGTTGACTTCTTTGAATAGATTTATGGATCTGTGGATATCTTGAACCAAGGCTGAGTACTACACTGTCACAAACACCATCAGACTTCTTCTCGAGATGAGTTTCATACTCATGGGGCATTTTCTAACTTCTGTTTAATGGGAATGGGAATGGGAATAAAGACATATTGCTTAACAGTTAACATGATCAGAGTGATGTTGAAGGAGACACTGGGACCAGATTCCACCTTAACAATATAAATAAGGGGCGGCATAGCTCAGTGGGTAGAGCGGTCATCTGGCAATCAAAAGGCTGGAGATTCGAGCCCCGGTTCTGTAGAAAGCATGTCAAGGTGTCCTTGAGCAAGACACTGGACCCCTAACTGCTCCCCGATCACCATATGGTGGCAGTCCACTGCTCCTTTACAATAGGATGGGTTAAAATACAGAGAACTCCAAATTTCCCTTTGCGGGACCGATAAGGGAATCTATCTATTTATTTATTTATTTATTGTAAATGCAGTAATAGACCAGCCTGCCACACTGCAGCTCCCTCTAGGTTCCTCCACAGAGAACTGCTGTTTGCTCCGAACAAAGAACTGGAGTTTCTCCAAACAGACTGTAGGCTTTGTTCAAACACAGACTAGATCAAACATATTGTGGTTCTCATTCATCCCATGTGCCTCCACTTCCTCTAATGGTTCAGTGCTCTTCACTTTCCAGTGTTTATTTTGGTAAGTCTGTGGGTTTTTGGGAGTATTTTTAGTATGTGTGGCTGGCTATGCTTCATTCAAAACCTCACTTTGAACCTGCTGCATCCAATAAGCCCATAGAGGATAAGACTATAAATCTAACACTATGATACTCCTGATAAACCAGTGTTTATATTGTGTTATTTTTATGCAAGCTTTTTTATTGCAGCAATTCTATATAAATGATTAATGATCTAACTCAGTGCATTGTGCAGCAAGTCAGACAAGTGCAAAAGGCTAGCAGCACAATGAAAGTCACATACTTTGGCTTCTCCCCTGCATTCAAGACAACTCATCTAGTGCTGCCGGAGAAGAAGCTTTGGATCAGTGCACGTTGATGCTATGAAGTCTTTCATTATGATTCATTTGAAACTATCTGACAACTACCACGGTTTGTGTGACTGCAGCTTAAGGGGTACAATCTCAATGATGCCTTTTAATATGAGGTACACCATACAGTTTTTTTCCCTAACATACCACAGGACTGATTTTCAGCACTGAGCAGCATCTCGATTTTGCTCAGCAGCTGCAAAGTCAGCTGTCAATCATTTGTGTGTGACCATTAGCGATAACTGAGTAGGCTACACAAATCTACCCGTCTGACTTATTATTACTTCTTTTTTTAAACATGCAATACATGCTTGCTTGTTATACATATTGCGATTTTATTTCTCAAAAAGATGGAGCAGAGAATACTTTCTTTCCTTCTTTAAATGGTAAATGGACTTATTCTTATATAGCACTTTTCTAGTCTAGCAAGCACTCAAAGCACTTTACAGGAAATGCCTCACATTTATCGAGTGTGGGGGACTAAGGCCAAATGCCCTCTTCCTGACGCCCTGTGATGGGATATGAACTCGCTATGCCCAACCTGAAGGCAGGGACTCTACTGCTGAGCCACCACGGCCCTCATCTTTGCTGAAAATGGTTTAGCTGAGAAGCATCAGCCCTTTCTTTCTCCAATTGGAGAGTAGAAAAAAACACCTGTGCCCTGAAAGGATTTTTCTACTTAAAGTTGAATATTTTTCAACTTCAGGGGCTCAGGATGTTTCTCCAGAAATGCAAGGCACCCCAAGTGGGCAAAGATCAAGCTGCCCAGGGTGTAGAAAAGGTGAGTAAAACGCTTCATACTTATTGAAAACAATTAGAACATTTACTTTTAAATAAAAAACTGCCAACAAGACATCCAATGTAATCGTACCCTTTAACCTCTATGCTGTGAACTGCAGGTGCGACTCTTGACACATGCCCACATAAGTAGTGCTGTACTGAACCCCCTAGAGCTTAAGCTGCTGGAGTTGTGTTAATTTCTACAACTTACATTTGCCAGATAGTCTCTCTCCCAGGCTCGGCTGATGCCCCAGTCTTTCCTCTCCCCACTCAGGGCCCCAAGAGCTGCTACCTTTGCCCGCATCTCTGCCATGTCAGACGGAGGGATTTTCTTCACAATCTGTCTCGCCCACCATCTGACAACAGGAATAAAAAGAAGGAATGGTATCAAGGGTAAAAGAATAATACATCAAATCTATGAGAGAAAATGTAGGAGGCACCGATTCAAGTGAAACTTTGCCAGGCTAAAAATAGTCTTATTCTGTAGTTGCAATAAATATCCCAGTAAGCCCACAACCTGCTCAAATACAGACATGCTCAAAGACACACATAATAACACACATATACTCACAAACACAAACTCCCCTCAAAATCCCACTCAAGGACTCTTGCTATAATAAGTAGAAATATGTCATGAGAATAAAGACATTTTTGCATTGTCTGACCTGCGATGCAGCGTGGTTGTGATGCTGTGGAATTGGGCCAGAGTGACCGGTGGGGTGGGCCACTCAACACTCTTGCCATAGTCAGCCATTGTACGCACATTAGCGAACCGCCGTTCCACTTCCCAGAAGTGGGCCTTGACCTTATAGCGCTTATAGCAACCCATAATGATGTATATGGCTCTCAAACGCCTGCACCTCATACGAGCCAGAGCTCCGCGCCACACCTAGATTAAATACCATAGAGAAATGTGGAATAAGACAACCATAGAAACAGGCAGACAGAAAAGCAGAGCTGAGCAACACCAAAAATAAAAATTAGGACCCTGCTAGATATAAAGTAATGAGAATTTCAGTATGACAAGACTAGGTCCAGGTTCATTTTTACATGTCATGATTAGTCCCCCACATTGTGAGGGTGGACATGGACATAGATGGAGTGCAGGGGATAAAGGCCGGGTGCCCTTTCTGATGCTTTGCACTGGGCTCAAACCTGCGATGCCTGACTTTGAGGTGTGCATTCTACTAGTGACCTAACATGGCCCCTAGCTTGATATGGCTGGTTGCCCCAACTTGCATTACAATGCATCCTTTGTGAAAACTGCATGTGTGTATACTGCAGTGTCGATTCTGACACAGTACATTGTTCCGCCTTACAGAAAAAAAAGCTAAAGAAAGAAAGAAAGACAGACAGACAGACAGACAGACAGACAGACAGACAGACAGACACCAAGAATTGACAGGTGAATAGTCATAGGGGGTTAACTGTGGGGAAAGATGAGAGTTGACGTTGAAGCCTGCAGTCAAACTCTGGTGTACAGATACAAGACTGTCAGGCCACCTGCTGAGGTGGAGACAAACTTGTGCTCCAGTTTGAGAACCAGACCTCCCTATAAAGTCATCAAAAGTGGGTCGCAGGGAATAGAAGAGGCAGAGCACACCATAAAGCAAGTGAAATAATTGACTTTAATGTATGTAACTATACTCTGATTAAAGTAATTATCCCAATTACGCATATAACAAATTACGATGTGCGAATTGGGGTGGCAGCTGAATTACAGTCAAACATAACAAACATAACTAGAAGCCTGATATTTATGAGGCCGAGGCAAAATTAAGAGTCCTCACTTTTAAATTCACGAGTCGTAACATGACAAGAATGAGGATGATGGTCCTAGTGATTAACTCTAATTCTAGGTTAACCACCAACCAATACATTTCTATGTAAATGGAGTGGGTTGACAGATGTAAAAATCCTTTATCAAAAAGGACTCTACGGTCTAAAACAGCCACATAGATTCAACACTCAATAACTCTGCTAATTTAAACTGAATGATGAACTGTAGATGAAGGTTAAGGTGATGAGCACGGCACTTATAATGTTCAGTGACAAAATTACTTGACTTTATCTAAACTCTGATAGCTGATGTAGCCTCACCCATAAGGAGGACCTACCTTCTGCAAGAAAAGCACTAGGATGGGGATGAGGGCAGCTCTCTCCTGTTCCAGAGTGAAGAGAGACCGCGGCGTCCGGACAAACAGCTTGGTGTGCCCATAGGCTACATCATCCTGGAATCCATGCTGGGTGACTATGGCTTCTACAGCCTCCCTGTCAGTTTCCATGAGGTGGTTTGGCCAGGTGTACTCACATGTCATCTTGTACCTGAGGTATATACATACAGGGAGGCAGGAAACAAGCATTACAGTGACATGCTGAATGCTTTCTCTTGACATACGATTGTGAATGCACAAGTTGTATAACAAATGTAGCAGATGGTGAAAATACCTTTTCTCGTGTATATCCGTGTGTGTGTGTGTGTGTGTGTGTGTGTGTGTGTGTGTGTGTGTGTGTGTGCGCGTGTGCATAT